>LSSL01001966.1:24805-48432 GCA_001953115.1 Smittium mucronatum
AAGATCTCTTCATTGGATGAAACATTCAATGAGTGTGCTGAATCTATTGGTTCATTAAATAGACAAATAAATACTCAAGTTTCGGGAAAAAAAGAATAAAAAATATATCCTGAGATAATTTCAGTAATATCGGTTATAATTTAAAGACGCGCAAGAAATAATAAATTTCGGAGAATTAAAATTCGTTAATAATTCACCAAATTATCCATTTTTAAAATGAATTTAATGCTTAATTTATTGAGAAAATATTCTATTTTGAAAATTTCAACTATTATTTCAATTTATAGTTAAAAAATACAGAAGTTTTGTATTTGAAAATTAATAAAATGGATAAATAAATACCAAAAAGTCAACTATGTTTATTTGATTCGACAGAAAAACTAAAATTAAAGTATTAAAACTTCTATATAGCGTGTAATTTTTAAATATATATATATATTATTCATTTTATTAGAATAGAGATAATTTAAAAATTGTAAATTATTGAAATCGCTTATGAAAAAATTAAAGAAAGTATGTTGCATCATTTAAATTAGTTTCGTCTAGTTTCATCTATGTAGTATAATAATTTTAAATAGATATTTTTAAAATAAAAATCATGATAATGATTACGGTTATGACTATGACTATAAAATAAAGGTAGGTTATATTGGGAGCTAATTGGGCTAAATTTCACGGTGAGATTTCAGAAATAGGTGATATATATAATCATAAAATAAGAAAATATAGGTTTGAGAACTTTCAGAAAGTCTTAATTTATGCTGTAAAAATATTGTAGAGTTTTTTACATGAAAATAACACAACAAAAATAAGAAAATAAGAAAATAATAATAATTGGTAAGAGAATTCGAAATAAATAATGTAATATATCAGAATTTCTAAAAATGGAAATATTTTATCTTAAAAATTTTCCAATAAAAACTGTCTATTAGAATTTTTTCTAGCTGGTATCAGCTTTTTAAAGTTTTTCTAATAGGAATCAGATTTTCAATTTTTTTTCTAATATAAATTGATACTTTGAAGCTTTTTATTCTATACTTTCTCCAACTATTTTCACTTGAGTATAAATAATTTTTATATATTAAATGTAAAATGATATAAAATTGTAACTTATTTTCTTTAGCTATGATTTCATTTAATCCTGTTTTTTTACGCTTTAGTTCCTTTTTTTTTTCTTCATCCGCCTGTAAAAGCTTGAAAAAAATAAAGGTAGAATTTCAGCGATTTTAAGCCTAAATTTTATGAGCTACTTGATTCAATTTATATTTTTCTGAATCCCCATAAAATCACTTACCATCCCGTATAAAATAAATTTACACTCTATTATTTAACATTATGATGGGGGTTGTTTTTTGTTGTTTTTTTTGCGTATTATGATCAATTTAAATATGCTATTGTAATTAATAAGTTTCTGATTTTTTATATTTAAAAATTTAAAGACTTGTAATTTAATACGGTATTTAATTGGATAAATTTAGATACGACAAAAATGATCAGTCTAATTTGGTAAAATATGAATTTAGCGTCTATTTTTGCAATTTCCCCATAAAAAACCACCTTTAAAAAAATTTAAAAATGAAATAAAATTCACATCTATGCCTACTGGTAAAATCGCAAAAACTTCAAAAAAATTTTAAAAAAAAAAATCATTAGAACTATGATATAATTAATGTTTTAAAGTCATAATTTTAATACTTTGGCAAAAAGGAGTAATTTTTTTAAAAAAATGTGATACTTTTATGGTTATATATGGAGCTTTTATTAGTGTAGAGATAAAAAAAATAAATGATACAAACATTTTAAATATTATCTAATCTTTAGGGACAAAATAAGCGAAAATAATTTAAAAAAAAACTCATTATCAAAGCACCTATATAATATATAGTCTTGAATCGAAAAAAAAACATTCATAAAAATAATTTTTGGAGGTGATTAATAAAATATCATTTTGTAGCTGTTATCGCGAGTTTTTTTATGTATATATCATGGTTTTAATAATTGATAATAAGTTGGTTAAAAAGGCTTGGTGTGGTAAAAAACGCCTTGTATTTAAAATTAAGTTAAAAAGGATAAAATATTTTAATATATGTATAACTAACTTACAAATAAAAGATATGACACCTATTCCTGAGTATTAAATTAAAAATATTATTAAAATATATCCAAAAAAAACATATTGAAAAGAAAAGAAAAACAAAATAACATTTATTTATAATTTATAATTTTTTATTTCATTTTTTCTTTTTAAAGTAAGTAAACTTGAACATATAATCACTTCTTAACTATTGTGGCTAATAATTTATTTGCCAATATAAGATAGAATTAGAAAGATAATTTTGAGTAATTTTTTTTTCAAAAAAAAAAAATCTGAATCTATAAGATAATTTTATTATGCTTAAAATTTTATATTATCTACATTTATAGTTTAAATCCGCTTTTTAACACAGACAATAGGAAAATGTTATTTAAAAATAGCAAGATTAACGGAATTTCATTAACTTTCTGCTACGAAATCAAAAAATTGAAATATTAAAAAATTACAGCATTCAAAAAATCAAACGTTCACTCAACAATAGCTCAGAAATCCTTGAATTTGCAGCTTATTTACATCGTTTTTAATTTCTGCAGAACTAAATTCAACTTAAAAAAATAGAAGGGGCTATAGAGCAAGATTATTCTGTTGGATTATCAAAGAAAAATTCCTGAAATGAGGTCTTCTATTGAACAAAAAATCGACTTATTAGTTAAAATTTCCATAAAATTGAGCCAATAGCAATCTTAGTCGATAATAAAGAGCTCCTGTAAAAGATATAGCATTCTTAGGATGTCGATAAGATATTTTAAAAATAAAAAGAGCCATTTTTACCCCCGAATTTCGAGATTTAATTTATAATTATTTTTTTCGCTCGAGCTTTTACTAAATTTTCAAGGAAAAAATCGAAAAAATTCAGTGTAATTGCCTCAAAAATAAAGTTATAAAAATTATTCAGTCAGCACCTACATCTTAGCGGTAAAAAATGAATGATAAATATGGCTAAAAGATACATAGCTGAATTACACGTATCTCATGCAAGTGGATGAGCACTAATAAATATTTAACAAATCCTATGAAAATTATGGTATCTAGTCCTAAATTATATTTTGCGGCTATAAAATGAATTCTGGGGTTTTAAAATGTTATTTTGGGTTCTCTAATTTATTTATAGCAGAAAAATTATTTAAGAATTATAGTTTTTTACAGTATCCGATCCTAATCAGATGATTAAGAGGGAATGATAAAAAAAATTCATGGAATCTTACACAAGATTTTTTCATATTTTTGGATGTATTAATAAATTTCTGCATTCCATTGTAAAGGGTTTTAAATGGTGATATTATTTATTAAAGAAAATTTGAGTTAGATAAAAAGAGAATAGCTCTCATATTTTGCTCACTGTTTACCTCTTTTATACTTAAAAGTTGCTAGCTATGAAAACTACGTAAAACCGATAATAAATATCAAATAATAATATTGGCTAAATTTTGCATGGATTAATTTCATTTTTAATCGATGGAGAGTAGAAATGAAATAATAATGCCTTCTAGTTACCAATTCAATACTTGCAAAGTGACATTCGACTCTCTTCATTCTAGAATACTGATTGGTTTAAAAAAATATATCTATACTTTTATACAAAAAAATTATTTGAAACTATTTTTATTTTTATTTTAGAAAAAACGGACTTCTCTACACAGAAATTTAATCTCTGGGGGATAAATTTCCTGGTAATTTTTTTCGAAAATTTATTATGAGCCATGTACAATTTTTATCGTAGTTAATCCCGGTTTGAATTTTAATCATCCCAAATAGTCGAAATAAGTTATAAAAAATTTCGCCAAAGAATATATTTTCCTTTTTTTTATACAATAGATATTTGATATTTGATATTTGATATTTGATATTTTATATAAAATTAAAATTATAACGGCTTAAACAGTTAAAAATTTCAGTAAATATGATAGGTATTCAAATTGAAGGTCTAAAAATGTTTTTTTTATATAGATAATTTTAATAATTATTTATCTTTTTATAAAAAATAAAGTTTTGATTGTTTTTCATAAATTTCTTTTCTTACTTGTGAGTATGAACCAAATTATTTCAAAACTATAGCTGCTAAATGTTTTAGAAATGGAAGATTATTTCAAAAATTTCAAACTATTAGATTATATGCGGTTTTTATTATTTACTAAAAACACAATCTGTTTATAGCTCAATGATATATAGCAACGAAAGCAACGATTTAAATCTTAAATATATATTATTTTCAGATTATTTGCTTTAATTTGATGAAATATATTTTTCTGTGGATTTTAATCGGCTTTCATAGTAATTTTATTATAATTATGACATAATTGATACAGAACATCCCTTATAGTGCTGAATCCACAAAAAATTCGAATAAAACTATATTTAGACATTATTTTGCATTTTTTACTTATTAAATACACATAAATTAGTAAAATTCGTTTCCTACGTTTCTCAAAATTAATTAGAAATTAATTAGAGTTTAAGGGTTTTAATACTAGGCATTTTTATAGTTATTTGACTTATAGAATTTTTAATGATTCATATGAAGGCATCTCTATAGATTTCACATTTAAATAATTTTAAAATTATTATTTTTCAAATTGGCCAACTTAAAGCCATATCGTCTAAAATATAACTATAAATTTATATTTATTTTGAAACCTACAATTTTAGAGTGACCAATATAAATCTTTAAAGTTAATTCAATTTATAACCGGGCCTTTACAAGATTTGAATTTTTCGGAGATTTAAGTCCTAATTTTTAAATGTTTTTTGTCAAAAAAATCCTGATAACACATAAAAAACCTGAAAATCCCGCAATTTCATGAAAATTCGAACAGAATATATTTTTTACAGTCAGTTTTTTCCGTAAAGTTCAGTGAAATTATGCAAAAATCAGTCATATTTTTTATTGAGCAGTTTTTTCTTATTCCATTCATTCATTCGCTGATCCAAAAAATCAAATTAGTTTTTTTATTGTATTTTGGGGTACAGAATTAAAATGAATCCCTAATTTTTCCAATTTTCATTTTATATTTGAAGAATAACTGGTTTTACCAAATTATTAGAAATTATAGTAAGTATAGTATCTTTTATATGATAATGATAATAAAATTTAACCTTCTTATCTGTAAGGGTAAAAAAGATATTTATATATATGATATAATTTTTATGGAACGAAGAAATAATCAAATGTACAAAAAATTATTCGAAATTAAAATATATCAATTTAATTTTTAAACAAACGAAAACAAAATAGCAGATTTTTTTGCATAAGTTTTCCAAAATTTCCGATCAAAAATGACTCGTTAAATATAATTTGTAAATATTATCCTTAATTTGCGTAATTTTTCCGATTTTTATATTTTTTTCGGATTTTTTCTATTGATTAATGAAAATATAATGGTAATTCTCTAAAAAGATTTTTTCCAACCCTGTGCAATAAATATTCTCTATCAGCCTGGTATAAAATACGAGATAATATTGATGTCTTTATATCTATTCCAAAATTTTGGATTTATTTAAAAAAAATCCTACTAAATATATTCGGATTTCTAATTAGGATATTAGAAATGTGAAAAATATATATATACAGTTTTTTTCATAAAAAAAACCGAATCCAGAATTACTGATTCATTGGCTAGATTTAATAAATAAAATTTCCAGAAGAATAATAAAAAAATAGTCAAATTTAATTAAGAATCTTCCATATTAAAATGAAAAAATTCAAAAAAAAAATAATCAATATTATATAACTTAAAATTTTCAAAAAACAAAAACAAAAAAAATTCATTTTTACGTGAAATTTTCAAAAAAATGTGTTTTTTTATAAATTCTTATAGTTTATTTATGAATTTTTATAATTTTTGTTATAAATCGAAAAAAAATTATTAAATTTTAATAAATATGCGGATTTTTTATTCCACCATTTTCTTTTATTAAAGATAATATTTTTAGCTAAAAAATTAAGAAATTTTTTATTTTTCTCAATTTCATGTATATAAAAACTCACCTCTTCCTCAATGTATAAAAAAATAATATCAATCAACATATTATATATCAAAAATTCTTATGAATATGAATATGTATCATATATCATATATCACATACCATAAATTTTATGTCGATTTAAAGTAAAAATATTTCTTTAGACCTCATTATAAAACTTTAATTTCATGCTAGAAATAAAACTTCAAAAATGATTCGAATTATTTAAAAAAAATTATTTCAAAGAAAATTAAAAATATAAAATTAATTACTTGTACATTATCTAAATTTATTTTTTTTACTCCGACTCAGACAGATTAAAATGTAAAAAAAAAAAGTTTAGAATAATTTCACGGTAAATGAAAATATTTGAAATTAAGGTTAAAGTATGTAAATGTATTAGGCGAGTATTATTTATATTTTTCAGAGTGAATTTAAACTTAAAAATCAGAAAATACCAAGTTTCGAATTTAAATGGAATTCTTAATTTTTTTTTTCTTTTTTTTTTTTCCTTAAAATAAAAAATATGTATATATATATGTATATATAATCAATAAAACCAATAAATAAAAAATGGTGTATATGTTGATGTGAATTTGATATCCACGTATATTTAATCCGATTTAAATAAGACGGAAATTTATTGGCTAATATTAAATTTATTGAAGAAAGATTCAAATAACAAAAAATTTAAGAAAAAACTGTAATTTTTCATTACTTCCAATCATTTATCTCTAATTCTTGTGAAAGTTAATTTCACTTATTTTTGGTATAAGAAAAACTTATTCTTTTATATCTATAAATTTGAATAGGATATTGTGAAGTTAAGATGATATTTTGAAAAAAATAAATCTTTGATGTGCTCTAAATATTCAACATATTAATCTGTTGAAATAAATGTGTTTATTATTTTTTAAAAAGAATATTTATACAGTTTTAGCACAATTATTTTTTTAAACCTATATAACATTATAATTTTAATATTTTATTAATAGATCATATTAACAATAAATGATGGATAGAGGTTTATAACATTAAAAATATTAAAAATATAAAAAAAGGGTTAATAAAATTCGATTTTTGTTAGCTTTGAAGTCAATTATATTCTAAAATCTGATCAATTATACCAAACTACCTTTTTGTTAATATTTTTTTTAAAAAAATGGTAAATAGTTAAAAAAATCTTAGACTGAGTGTCATTGATTTAAATATGAAAAATTAGATATGAAATCAACTAACTTTTTTAAATAATTATTTTTAAATTTCAATTGCTTCAATATGGCTTATTTTATATCTCTTGGGTGATTATAAAAATAGAGTAATTTTATTATAATAAAAAATTGCTGGAAGGAAAAAATAAATATTTTTTTTTTACTTTTAACAACAATAAAATTTATAATAAAGTTATCAATGCTTATTATAAATTAAAATGTCATTTTTGAGACAAATATCTACTAATTCTATTTGAAAATAAAAAATATATAAATATACAAATGTTAATTTGTCCAAAACTAAAATAAATTACAAATCTAAAGAAAAAAATGAAACAACAGCTTTATAACCAAAAATTACCGAAATCTTAATAGTTAACATAGAAATATTCTATTTTAAATTTCTGAAAAAATGATAGTCGGGTAATATTGGAAAACTATTTAATAATAACTTAAATAAAATCCAATTAACCCTGTGTTTTTTATATTTTATTGGAAAAAGCCGCTACAAATAAAAATTAGGTGTAGTTTAATCAGAAAATTTAGTTTGTGTAACCTAAACAATAAATTGATTTATTGAAGCATAATTCAGAAAAAATTTCCTAGTTCTACGTAATGAATTTTTTACCTAGGCCAGAATTAAATCAAATTACCCTTTAAGAAGATAAATAATCAATAAACGAAAATAATATAAATACAAGGGATTTAATGAAATTTTTATTATTTTAAATAATTTTCAGTAAAATTAATAATGTATAATAAAATTTACTCTTAATTAAATTGGATCAAAACCACGTAAGGAAAAAAATAACCAGTTAATTATTAAATATAATTAGGGACCAAACCCACGTGCAACATATGTATTAAGGTAATCCTTTAATGTAAATATTTTTTTCGCTATCATTTTCTGAGGTGTAATTGGCTGTAGTTTTTTAAATTTTAAAATAGCGTGATATATTGAGGGCTGTGAAATTAAATTAAAAAATATATATATAAAAATCAAATGTCTAATACACTATTTTGAAAAGTCGTGCGCCCAAAAAAACAACAAGATTTTATACTAATATAAAAATACTTTCAAATAGTTAATTTTTCTAATATTGTATTGCTGATGCAAGGAATAAAAAACAACCCAAAGAATTTAGCTAAAATAAATGGATCCAGGAATGAAAATTTTTTAATAAAAGAAAAAAAAGGCTTTATAATGACTTGATAAAAATTAAAAAAAAAATTATTAAAAATATGTAAAATGATTATTAAACAGATTATCTCACTATTTTAATTTGAATTATGGTCAAGAGTTATAAATATATTTATTAATAAAAAAAAATCGAGTAATCTTTGGTTAGATATTTCAGTAATTTAAATTAGAAAACCAAAGAAATATAATTGTTTTTTTAAGTGGAATATTGGAAACCATATAAATAAAATAATAAAAATAATGATTTTTTCTAAAAAATCTATAGTTTATAAAAATAAATATTTCTGCGAAAAAAATTACAAAAAAATTTTTTAGATTGTTTTTAATTTTTTTTAACGGGCTATTTTTATAATAAAAATGATTTAAAAATATATCAAGGAATGTTTTAATAAGACTTGATGATTTTAATATTTAAATTTTAAAGTTTTTATAATAGAACTAATAAAATGAATAAATAGGGATATAATCTTTATTAATTAGTATATAATATTGGCCGTTTTCCCTAAAAGTTTTAAATATTTGAAGGAAAAAAATATAAAGTATTAAAGCATATGAAAGATATGGATTATTTTTAATAAATTTTTTAAGACTACAGGGATGAAATTTTGAAAATATCTCTAATCTTCATATTTTTGGTATTTTAAAACAATAAAGCTTTTATAAAAAGGTATATAAGTGATATTAATTTAATTATTTAACTTAATAAAAATAGTATTGTAAATTTTTTTTAAATCTTGTATGAATTTTTTTGGGTTATAATTTATCTTAATAAAATTTTACATGAATTAAGTATTGATTCTGCGAGGTTAAAAGTGAATATATTTCTGCTAAGGATTTTAGTTTAAATTATATTTTTATATATAGTAAATAACTGATTTAAAAAAAAATACATAATTTTTTTTATTGATTAAGATCAAGTTGATTTAAAGAGTTAAAATAAAAAAAATTTAAAAAAATCATCAAAAATCAAAATTAAAATTTCAATTCTTTTTGTTTTTAAATCAGATTTTTTGATTAGAAACTTGGATTTTTGGTAAGAAATTGTAGTAAAATATGATAGAATAAAAAAATATCCAAAAAATAGGTAAAAAAACAAAAAAAATTGAACCAAAATAAAATTAAAACTAAAAATTCTCGTAATACCCTTACTTTCGGCACTAAATATTTTTTATTTTTAAAGTATTTGGGATATAATATTTAAAAAAAGTCGAAAAAAATAATAATTCAGATTTTCCAAAATTTAAATTGTGTAAAAGCCTTTATATTTTGAAATTGATTCATTTTATACTATAATTTAGACGAGATAAACCAAATAATTTATATAATACAATCATCTTTATATTTTAAGCAACTATAATTCTTTAAATGAGGTTTTATTTAAAGTTATTATGAAAATAATCCGAAAAAATGATTTTATGAAATGTTGTATAAAAAATTATATTTATTGAGATATAATTCTTATTACCTTTTTAAAAGACATAAAAATTGGTTTTTTAAAACTAAAACCGTAATTTAAAATATTTATTTATCTATGATTCTGATAATCAATGATAATTTTTTTTACAAGTTATTAATAAAAAATGGGCTTTAATAGATTAAAAACGAAATTGTTTAATTTTTATTTATTAATATATAAATCCTGAATTTTAAAGTCGAAGAGCCCAATTTTTTAAGCAGAGAATAATTTAGTATTTGTATATTTTATCAAATTTAAATATATTAACCGAAATATTCGTTTATTTTGACACCATAAGATCCAAAAAATTAACGCTAATCATATCTTATAACTTTATCAAAAAAAAAGAACCAAAAAATTTAAATTTAGTCAATAATATATATATTTTTTAGATAAATACAATTTTTTTTATTTGAAGTTTTTATCAACATATTTTCCATAATAAACAATTTCAAAAAAAAAGGCAGCTGAAAAGGACCATATTATATTATAAAAGATGGTGTATCATATTTTTCAAACCAACAGACTTAAAATTAAATATATTGGAGATAGGAGTCAAATAAAGTGCATCAATTAATATGAGATTGTAATATCGATACAATAAAGTATAATAAAGGTTTTATAAAAAGGGGAAAAAGAGAATTTAAAAGAAAAATTTAGTACCAATTTCAGTGAAAAATATCATTTAATAAAATAAATAGTATTTTATAAAGGTAAAATATAAAGTGGTATACAGAATTATAAATTACGTCTATGGATTAGTTATAACTTTCAATAAAATTCATTTTAATTTAACGAGAAACTTTATACAGAGCCAGCAAGTTTAGGGGTTATACTTGTATTAAATAAAAATTTATATGTAGATAGATGTCGATACGGACTAATATAGATTTATATTCACAGATAAATAATAGATTTCAAGAGAATGTGATGTGAATTGGTCAATCGATCAACTTTATAAAGAGCGATTAAAGCAAAATACAAAAACAATGGTATTGATTGAAGCGATCTTGTTTTTATAGTTGAGAATCTCCATTTTAGCAGTGCGTACCAAAGGAATAAAAGTTGAAACCCACGATTTATTATATTCTTAGGCTATATGTAAAAGCCATTTAAGACACTTTTTTACGCCATTATATTTGAAAAATAATATCCCTAACGCCTCTTTCGAATCATTTTCGAGTTAGATGTTATACCGTATCTTCATAATTACCAAAAAAAAAAACAGTGCAAAGTTTTTAAAAACTTAAGATCAGTTTAGTATAGAAAAAATCATTGTATAAATATATAGTTCACGAAAACAGCCTTCAAAATATAGAAGTTAAAGCTTTTTAAATTCTCAATATTCTTAACAATGCATAAACAAGGAAATATTCTTTTAAAGATAAAAATTAAAATTAACAGTCTAGGATTGTTTAAAAATTATTAGAGAGTATTCTAAAAAATTGGATTATCGGAAAAAAGATGAGATACAGAATAAATCAGCCACAAATGTCATGGCTTTAATATTTCTGCAGATTAAGTAGCAAAGATGGCTATTTAATTTAAGATAAATATAAACTTCATGGATTTTTTTGAATGTAGATGATTGTTGAAGATTACATATAGCAAAGTGGTTTCCAAAAAAAAGTCGCCTGTTTTTCGTGTGATTGCAATACAGGGCTCAAAAGAGACTTTCTTATAAAAAAAAAACTTTAACCCAGAGCTTTAGTTTAAAAATGAATTATTTGACCCATAAAATAGAGAATTTTTACTATAATATAACCATTTTGTAGTTTTACGTGATTTTTGGTATCGGGGAGTGGAGGGGAAGTTAAATTTTTCGGGGTTGGAATCTCTACCAATACACATAAAAATGTATTAATAATATCCAACTTCTACTTACAGCCCCGACTATTATCAAAAACCGAAAGAGGCAATTTGCTAGTGTAAAATATGAAAGGATATTTTGAATAACAGGGGGTTTTTCGGACGCGATAGTATTTGGCAAATTTCACTCAGCTCTTATTCGATCAGCTGACACGTCTCCACCTACCATTTTAATGGTGATAATCGAAACCATTTGACCATTTTTAAGGCGAACTCAAATATTATTGGCTCAATAGCTTTAATCAAAAGCCAAATCTCAAAATTTTCAGCATGCTTGATAATGTTGAGTGTTCAGGGAATTAGAGTTAATCCTCTGTAGGCTCCAAACTAATTTAGAGGTTTAATTTATTATTTTTATTCGGGCTGATCGGTGGCATGTCTAGTAGGTCTTGGATAAGCAAAAATTAAATATAGATCTAGATTCCATTGAATTGTAAAATGTGGATAATTATTTCAGTCTTCAGCCTTACGAGGGTTAAACTAGTAAAGTAGAAAGTAGGAAAAACTAGGAAATTCAGTAGATAGTCAAGGGCAAATTCTCTCTGTTTATCTTTCACGACAGAAAAAGGAGTTCCGATATTTGTGTTGAATTTTATTGGCTGCATAAAATAATATCTCATTAAACTGATAATTGATATAAAAAAAAAGCTCATACACTTCCAAAAGACCCCATTAGCTTACGTAATTCGTAAAGTATCCCCTTCAGGACTGTGCATAAATGGCAATCATATTCATTTTTACTGAATCTAAGCACTGTGATATATAATAGGATTAAATGTGTATCCATTACGTTACAGCAATCAAATAATCAAAGCGGAGAACCATCTGATTTGATAAATTAAATGTTGAGCGATAAGTCTAGTGAAATTTTCAGGGTCGATGAGGTAAATTTGAGACCATATCTAAACAAAAACATTGGTTTATTTATAAGAAGAAATCAACGATTTAATTAATCAACCAACTGTAATGGTTATATTGTTCAAATAAAGGAGTTGTTTAGTCGAATATATGTCCTGAAGGTTATTCAAGTTGCGCCCTAAAAAATTATCTCCCGAAAGAAGATAGCATTGGCTGCAAAATGATTATTGTGTCCATTTGCGGGTAACTAGAGGGATTTACATTTACCAATTAATCAAAGTTGAATATTAGCATACCAAATGATATATCGTATTACTGGAAAATATATATCTATTGGAGAAGTCTGGGTAATTCTGGTGATACTATTAGTGTTGCATTATAAAATAAATACTGAATGACATAAAAAATCAGACCCTTGAAAGAAACAGCGCATGGAGTTTAGGCAGTTTGGCTGATCCAGTGTTTGGGAGAGAGCCAAGCGAGTGCTTTTTCTTTTCAATTAGTGGCTAGAAACGAAATGATCGAGTTCTTATCTGCACTTGTTTATCCGAACCATTTTATTGGCCATGTTTTCATGTTTGGCCAATACTGTATATCTCATCAATAATATCCAATAGAAACAACTTGCTCGATTAGGGAGTATTTTAATGATTTTTTTTTTTTGGCTATTAGTTCAGTGCTTTGGATAAATATCTTATAACATCTTGTCGGCGATAAAGTGAATTCAAACAAAGAAAGTTTATTCTACTGACTCCGGATCGTTTTGAAAAAATGTTGAAAAACTGCACTAGATACTTGTCACCCGTAAGTTTTAAGCCTACTTTCACTTCATTTTTTGCTTTTCGATGGCTCGATTTTTGAAAAAATAAACTAATGCATCAGTAATTCCCACTAATATTGTTTTTATTTTATACGCGAATTTAGTCGTTCGGCTCCAGATTATACAGCTCAGTTTCCAACAAGTCTGTAGGATCTTACTCTGGCGTCAAGAATGAACGGGTATTTTACTTGCCATATTCTTATTCTCTAATATCGTTATTAAATTATGCTTTTATCATTTATAGGGAAATTACATCGCTACAATGATCCCTGGAGATGGTATCGGTCCAGAAATATCCCAATCTGTAGTTAAGATCTTCGAAGCTGCTAAAGTAATCTTTATAAACTGTTTTTATTGAAAAATTGCTACGTGTTTTATCAGTATTTTACATTGTATTATTATCCAAAACTTTAATTATAGGTCCCAATTGAATGGGAAAATGTAGAAGTCACCCCAGTAATGAAGGATGGTGTTACTAGCATCCCAAAGCCAGCTGTCGATTCTATCATGAAGACAAAGATCGCTCTTAAAGGTACTTCAAGACATACTCTTTTCTTTTTCCTCCTTCATCACCTAATATCTTATTTATTTTTTGTTTGAAGGTCCACTCATGACTCCAATTGGCAAAGGTTTCGTATCACTAAATCTGTTGCTAAGACGTACTTTCAATCTTTATGCTAACGTCAGACCCTGCAAAAGTATTCCTGGGTATGCCACATTATACGATAACGTCGATACCGTTTTGATCCGTGAAAACACTGAGGGTGAGTATTCCGGAATCGAACATGAGGTTGTTGACGGAGTTATGCAGTCCATCAAACTTATCACCTCCCCAGCTAGTCGAAGAGTAGCTAGATTCGCTTTTGAGCACGCTTTGGTAACTGGCCGCAATCACGTCACAGTTATTCACAAGGCTAACATTATGAAATTGTCTGACGGTTTGTTTTTACAAGCTTGTCTTGACATTTCCAAGGAGTACCCTGATGTAAAATTAGACAGTGTGGTTTTGGATCGTGCCTGTATGCAAATAGTAAAGAACCCCGATGTTTTCTCTTCTACCGTTATGGTTATGCCAAATTTGTATGGTGATATTTTGTCTGATATGTGTGCTGGGCTTATCGGTGGTTTGGGTTTGACTCCATCTGGTAATATTGGTAAGGATGCATCCATCTTTGAATCAGTTCACGGAACTGCTCCTGATATTGCCGGTAAAAATATGGCCAACCCAACTGCTTTGATTCTCTCATCTTGTATGATGCTTGAACACATGAATTTGGCTGAAAAGGCTTTCGCTATCAGGAACGCTACTTTAAACACCATTGCTGAAGGAAAGCACCTTACTGGTGATTTGGGTGGCAGCGCTACTACTACCGACTTTACCTCTGCAATCATTGCTAACCTTTAAACCTCTATATTGATTAGTGCCATTCATATTAGTTTAAATATACTATTACTTTTTTAAATGGAGTCTATTTAAAAAAGCTATTTTTTTATTTATTAATTAATTGTTTTATCAAGAACAAATAATGACTAGAATTTGTTTGTACAGGATTCTAAAATACATATTAAGTGAGTAGTGTAAGTAGATGGATTTTCGGGGTGCTTTTATCTTTCATTATGGTTTCTATCGAGAGATCGAGATAAGGTGCTAATATCGCCAGGAGGCTCGGGGGTGGATACAGTTTTTCGGTGACGAAAAATATTAATTTTTCGGAGCCCGTTAATTTCTGGGATATTTTCGGATAGTCTTCTGATATGACTGAATCCCACTTTTAGTCTGTTTCGGCGAGACGTAGGCTTTGGGGAACCTTCAATACTACTATCGGACCTATGCCCAGCATCCCCTACGTAGTAATGATCTTTAATTTTGCTGGTGGTTGTGGTGGGAGAGATGGTGGTTTCAAACGGGGTGATCAGGGTTTTCCCGCTGACGAGCAGATCATCGAACGGGATGTGGTTCCAGTTTCCGTTGGTTTTAATGATACACGATTTATCATCAAACTTTTTCTGGCTAGTAGTGGTGGTAAACGGGCTATTTGGGCCGAGCTTGAAACTGGCCAGGGCATCAGTGAGACTGGCTTTCCTCTTGTTTGTAGGAGCTGCATCTTTCTGCATCTGCTCAAGAGCAAGAAGTTCAGAATCTCTCCTCTCTTTTTCGGCATACTTGAAAATCTTTATCCTTCTATCGACTATATAATTATGGGAATGTGATGTAATATTAATTTTTTTTTTAAAATGTTGAAGGGGGGGGGGTGTACAATTGTTTGATATATATGCATATGTTTCTAGAGAGGATGTACTCTCCGCCAATTTTTTTTTGGGGATAAAGAAATCAAGAGAGATGGAGGATGTTGTTTACCGTTTTCAATGGACCCCTTAAAATCGATGAAAGTAGTACCGCCGTCCTTTGAAAAAATCCGGGGAAATACAACCATTTTCTTGAAAATGGCTCTTAATAGCTTCTCTTTTTGGAGTAGCCGGAAAAAAGATTCAAGGGTATGGAGCTGGACGTTTTTAGTGGCTTCGTATAGCAAAAAGTAGTTTGAAGTTCGCCGAATGACCAAATAAACAGCGGAAAGAACGGGGTTGGAATAGTCGGCACTTGTGGGACTATTCAGTATCACCACTTTGCCGCCACGCACGATTTTCTTGGACTCGATGATTTCAACAATACCGGCACGTGCTTTTTGCAGCAAGGATGCGGAAGCGGCAGCAGCAGCGATGGTGGCGGAAGAGCCCGTCCGGCTGTCGAAATAGGCACCACTACCACTGTTTTTGTGTTTTGAGCTTGAATTGCGCATTTCGGGTGCGATTTGAGCGAGCAGCACGCGGCTCTCACCCAATTGTTTCGTGAGCTCTTCAAGAGACATTTCTATTTCATAATATAGAATCCCGAGAGGGAGTAGATCACCGACTGTTTTCTCTATACCCTCGTATTTAACAATACCGTCTGGACGTCTCGCACTCGTTAATAGCATGGCTATTAGTTCGTCTAGGAATACAGATAGCGCTCGCCTCAGCATATCTTCCAATGCGTACCCCTCATTTTTAAAAATATCTTCCAATTTCTCGAGGTAGTCGAGTTCTTTATTTTTTTTCAATCATTATCATATAATAGCAATAATAATTATTATTCCTAGGAAAAAACCTCGAAATAGCCGGATTTAAGAAAACGGTTGATAAAAGGATGTAAATTTACCTAAATCTAAATCGTACTGGTTTTGCATATCTGTATTTAGTTTTTTTATGTATGGATTTTTACATAAAGTTTCGCCCAGGAAATTGAGCGTTGACCACGTTTTTACTTGCTTTTTCTTTCTTTCCCAAATTTAGTTTGAATATTATGTCTAATATACCAAAATAAAATCCCTGCAGTTGCATCGATTGTGCTATATAAAGTAAACACACACACACTTGATTGTAAAAACAAAAAAAGGTCTGTTTCTAAATTTCTAGAAAGTAAGGGTGTTATATTCTCGTAGAAACTATGCTTTAGGTTAAGTATGAATAAAACCAATGACTTTATTTCGAGAATCGTAGTTTCAATAAAAGGGGGTCATTTAAAATGTTATTAAATATATAAAGGATGAAAATGAGCATATAATCCACCAAAATTTTATGCAATGACTAAAAGCTTTGCACTGTTAGCCAATAAATAGGATCATACAAACATAAATCAGCCAATTTGTCGCATTTTATATTAATTTTTTTTGCAAGAAAGCCTCTATGAGTAGAGAAAGCGATCTTTTTACAAACAATAGTCCTTTTCCGGTGAAAGAGATTTTGATAAACAAACAGTAATTGACCAAACCTTTTTTATATTTCTTGAAAAGGATTATCGGGATTCCCAAAATTTTGAGTTTTGAAAAAATTAAATAAAATATGTCCTTTCTTACCTGACATATACTCGCCATCCCTATAAAATTTACCACAAAGTATACGGCATTTACAAGAAGTTTGGGCCTGCTATCATTGGTTTTGGGCTTAAAATAGTGATAATAAGTATTAATTCGCCAATTTTCTGTAACCATCCTCTTTATTTTGTGAGGATTGTGTCGATTATGGGTGAAATTACCATATACAAATATGAAATCAAACAAGTAAAAACCATTATCACTAAAGCTTTATCTAAATCCGAAATTTGGGCTTCAATGGATGAAATAATCAGATCTATTTTAAAAAAAAGATTGGGGTTCTACTCCCTCCTGAAAAAGACCATCATTTTCAAAATGGAACAGGTGGCGTGTGATCTTTGTTGTGTCTAAACCAACATCGCTTGTCCATAGATTCCAGCAGTCACATAACTAGCCTGGTTTGAAATTGCCCATTTCAGCTACAGGAGTTAAAAAATGGCAATTTATTCTTAGAACTTTTATTAGTAACCATTTGCAATTGGTGGAACGCCTTTAATCATCCAGTTGGATTTTGGTGATTTTTAGTCCTCAGGGTCCCCACTGTAAATTTAGGACTCTATTTAAGGTTAGACTTTAAAAGCATTAATCAACCTTAATCTGCACAGCCAACTATTGTCTCTTAATTTCAGAAAAGGATTAGCTAATGATTTTTAAATAAACTGAATACCACTGGCCCAGAATTTGAATTCAATATCCAAAAATCCCTCTTACCGTAAAATTAAACAAGTTCTATTTTTGGAATATGATTTCGGTTGGTAAGATCTGTGTATCGATTTATTCGTCGAATGCCGGCCAATATAGGAGTCTATTTTCAATCATGAAATTTTGAAATGCCGTAATTCGACTAATATCGTAAATTTCCAACCAAATTCTCATTGGTGCAACAGGATTAAAGCAAAAAAAAATAGCAGCTTTCTACTCCTCACCACTTCGATCCGATCAGCATACAGTCCATATTTATCTTTAATGTAACAAAATTTATAATTTTCGCTAATTAATAAGGTTGTAAATTGTTTGCGATTTGTCCAATATATCTGGATTTTGACTATTTTCGGATATGGCTATTATAATTTCTGGGAAATATTTTCTGTGTGCAAACATTTGCCGTAAATGCAAATTTTTCCATCCCATCAGAGAGTGGGCTGTTAGCACTGGTTTATCGAGTGGCTTTTTTATTTTATTTTTCCAGATTTGCATAAATACTTTTATGGTGAAAGAAGTATTTATCAGTTTGGACTTTTTTCCCTTTAGTTGACTTCAAATCAATGGTATTCCTCCTTTGATTTCATTAGGAACCATATCTCTAATTCATACGAAGGTCTACGATACTGCATTACACTACTAAATACACTTTTGCATATTCTGAAAAGAATCTCTAAATCAAAAATATAATTTTCATAGCCAAAAAGACGGCTCAATTTGCAATATGATCCCAATTAGAAAATCAATTATACCCCTGTTCTTGGTTTTGTTTTTACAAACCAATACAGTACACGCTGGAGGTAACCCCCTCATCCCCAATCTACTGATATCTGTTATGTTAATCTAACCTTTTTCTTTTTAAAAAAAAATTCTTTGGAAAAATCGTTTTAGGTTTTTTCGATTTCTTAAATTTCTTAAATTTTAAGACCGATTCAAATCAGCCCTCAACCCACTCAATTCAAGGCCCCACTTCAACCGTTCAAAGAACCCAAAAGAACCCACCCATATTAAATACCGCATTACAAACCACTTCTTATCCTGTTTATAGTGAAATAGATAATACAAATACACTCCTGCAACAAGACGTCGTTTCAATTCATTTATCATCTGATGTAAAAGTATCTGGTCAAGGAATATCTGATAAAATAATTCAAGAAACCATCTCTATACCGAATAGAGTTTCTATCGACGGTACCAAGAATATCCCGGATCAAATCACGATTTTATCTAATCAAAACATAGAAATCGTACCACAAACAGATCTGGTTAATGATCCTACTTCAAATATAATCTATTCAGTCCCCATAAATGCAGAACCTGATACCCATCCCTCATACTTATCCGACCAGAGAACAACTACTGTAGAGCTAAATCAGCCTACACAATTGCATGGTGCTGCTCTAGAAAAGCAAGCTTTAATTTCCCTAACTCCAACAGATTCAAACTCTGAAAATGTCGCTGATGAATTACTCGTGCAAAAACCACAACCACCTCCCACCCATAAAGGATTATTAGAAGATTCTTCCATAAAGGATACTATATTGGACATGATTGGTTACATTAATTCAGTAAAACCATTAGCTCCTCATAATCATCATGGAGACACTTTCCTCCACTCCTCCGAAGTTCCTTTACAGCAAGATTCGAATGATATCCAATCAATTCATGGTAATAAAGATCTCAACGAAGAGGTGGATCCGACTTTGAAATTTAAAACTAGTGAATATGTATCCCCTGGCCCGACTGGGAATTCAGAGTATCATCCCAGTCAAACTTTGGACATGAATGAGTATAATACCACTTATGACCAAGAACATTTTTCTATTTTGGAACAGGTTCCAAATGATGATAGCTACTCTCCATCAAATACCATTCAAGATGACCATGTAAATAATAAAGAAATTGCCGTTACAAATGTGCCAGAGAATTTTGAAGATGACTCATACACCGAATCACAAACTGGTTTGGATGAGCTCCCTTTGTCTGATTTCCAAGAAAACTCGACTGAAGAAGTGACGTTTCTTACTATACCAGATTCTGCGGATAATAATAATCAGCCTCCAGGATACCCAGAAAAATACTTCAAAGGGAACTCCAAGCCTTACTTAACAAAAGAAGACTATATTGTTAAAAAGCTTCCATTAATCAAAAATTCTAGTATTGATAGTATACAAAGTTTTGCCGGTCAAATTGAACTTGGAGATGAAGATTCAAATATGTTTTTCTGGCTTGTAAAAAATATAACAAACACCAAGAATCAGGACTCTTTGCTTATATGGTTAAATGGAGGTCCTGGTTGCTCCAGTATGTACGGCTTGTTTTTAGAAAACGGGCCGTTTGAGTTCACAACTGGTGGCTATATCCGCACTCGTGAATATTCATGGACTAGGCAAGTGGATATGTTGTTCATAGATCAACCGTTCGGTACAGGGCTTAGCACCACTCCAGTTTCCAAATATGTTTCCGATTATGTGCAGTCGAATACAAAACTGACCGACTTTTTAAACAAATTCTTTGCTATATTCCCAGAATACAGCGGAAGAAAAATTATTTTGGCCGGAGAGAGTGACGCTGGAAACTATTTGATAAATTTAGCAAACACAATTCTCTACGGTGGCAATTCTTCTGATACTTCTGGCTCTACACACAGCACTGGTGGAGAATTAACGTCAAATATCAACTTGCATAGAGTAATGATCGGAAATGGATGGATTGATCCTTTGAGCACTTATGAATCCTATGAACCCTTTCTAGACAGTCGAGGCGTTTTGGATGGACCAACAAGAGATCTTATGAAAAGCAAAACCAGAGATTGCGTAAATTCCTATAAAATTGAAGGATTTGCGTCAGTCAGATCCGGAATCTGTGGTGGAATCATGAACCACTTCTTCAATATGAAGGTTGGATCTGGCCAGTGTTACAATGTTTTCAATGTTGACTTGCTCGACTCGAGGCCCGACTGTGGAAAAAACTATCCTCCTGAGACATCTTTCATGACTGAATATATGTCTCGACTGGATGTTCAAGTTGCTTTGAATATTAAACCCGGCAAGTCTACAAAAGAATGGGTGAAATGTAGTAATGAAGTTTTGAATTCTTTTGAATTTTCAACTACTCGTGCTTCAGTCTCACTTCTTCCAAAATTGACTGAAAAGGTTCCAGTCTTGCTGTTTGACGGAGACAAAGATATAATTTGCAACTCTCTTTCTCACGAAATAATGATAAGCAGAATGGATTGGGGCGGTGCCAAAGGCTTTACAAATGTCAAGGATCGAAAAGATTACTCTAAATGGGATCTCAACGGCAGGAGTGTTGGGATTTTTAACACCCAGCGCAATTTGACTCATGCAATATTGTTCAACGGTAGTCATATGGCTAGTATACAGGAGCCACTCGCTTCCCTTGAAATGCTTACAATATTTGCAGGTCTTGACTACGATAATGTCCGAGAACTGTTTACTACCGACTCTGGGTTTTTGGGATACAATATCGCCAATTCCACTGTAACTATGAAGGATAAAAATCTCGAAAAATCCACTACCGAGGTCATCGCTGTTGATAATCCTGATATTTGGAAGAGTTTGGCTATGTTGCTGATTGTGGTTGGAGCTTTGGGCCTTGTATTTTATTTACTTCACAGACATTTCGGCAACAGATTTTCAAAAGAATCGTTTTCTAAAGTTGTATCTGAAACTGATGAGGATGGAAATATTTCCACCCTTCCCAACGACCCGACTTCAACATCTAATTCCTACATGCTGCATCCCGTCTCATCCAGTAGATCAGATAGTAGAAAAGAAAATCAGCAAGGTGAAGTAAACGACTCCGAATCTCAGACTCTTATGGTCGATGATGGTATAAACGATCAAACAATTTCAGATGAAGAATTTTCGGATTCGGAATTTGATTTTAATGAAGTTTATTTAACTCATTAATGAACACTAGTAGATTTTCTTCGACATCTTTTAACCTTCATCTATGTTTCTT
This sequence comes from Smittium mucronatum, assembly GCA_001953115.1. Lineage (NCBI taxonomy): Eukaryota > Fungi > Kickxellomycota > Harpellomycetes > Harpellales > Legeriomycetaceae > Smittium > Smittium mucronatum. The sequence goes on from LSSL01001966.1 coordinate 46,879, forward strand.
TTTCCTTTTTCTCTTGGATGAAATTCCTTTGATTGGCTGTTTAACTTTGATAAATAGAATTTTCTAATTTGTAAAAAATCGGGCAACAGGTTACTTTATGGGCATTAAAGGATCTAAAGTTATATATAATATTTTTAATGTTATGGTTTGGTTTGGTTTCGTGTTTCAAACATTTAATTCCTTTCTCTTTAAATCCCAATTCAAATTTATCAATAAATCAAAGTCCTGAAGAATTTCTAATACATAAGGATATTTTTCTGTTTTTTTCCAGAAGGTACTCAATCATTAGATTTCGGCTCGAAAAGTGTGGATAAGAATACGAATTAATTTATTTTTAATTAGGGGTCTGTGGTTTGTAACACCTCTAAACAAGACACTCGAAAAGCCTGTTCAAATTTTTACCGTATAATAGTAGTGTTGTTTTGATCATAATTTTACTTGATTTAAATTTAAATAACAAGAGCCTTTACTAATTAAATAGGCTCTGAAAAGTTTTAAATAAAAAATTTATATAGAAAAAAACTAATTATAAAATGTTGAATATAGTAAAAATAAATTATAAAAGTCCACGTGATTACATAATTATCAAAATAAAAAATGGTTTTATAGAATAAGAAATAAAAACCAATACCATATTATTATTATTATTTAGGGTTATATATCCTGTTTATTTATTTTAGAAGATCAAAAATATTATTTAATAGCACCCTGCGAAACTTTAAATTTCCGTAAATAACGTAGAAAAAAACGATTCTGTTAAAAGCCTTTGTATTAATATATACCGCATATACTTCTTAAATTTAAAAAATATTTTTCTTTTTTCTTTGATTATATTTAATATTTAATTCAAATTAAAAATAGCTTTTTCATATCACTTGAATTGTACTTAGTAGTTCGCATATTACACTTAAATAATAACTACGTATAAATGCATATTCTTGTAAATATTAAGGATTTCCAAAATTAAATACATTGCTTTTTATAAAATCTTTGTCAATAACCATTTTATAATAAAGAAATGGAATTAAATTATAAGTTCTATCCCCAATTTTTTTAATTTTATACTAAACCCCATTTACTCCTTGAATTTATTCTAATTATAAAAGCAAGTCGGAAAATTTTTTTCGCTATTAAATTACAAATATATATATTTATTTATATAATCCGAATAATTTGTGAATTAATATGATAAAATAATATTTTATATTCATCAATGCTGTTTTCTTTCCATAATTCAAAAAATCAAGTTATATGGATTAATTGTTATACATATATTTATAATTCAAATATCAAAAATTAATTTTTTTAAAAAAATAAGCATAATATTGAAAAAATAAAGTAAATAACCCAAGATGAAAATACGTATACAGTTTAAAAAAATTGAAAAAAATATTAAAAATTTTTCTGTTTAAATTTATCTTTGTTATCACACAGAGTTTTTTTAGGAATTTAATACAAAATAATGCTCTTTTTTGGGGCTTATTGTGAGTTAAATTTTCAAGGTTTGAATTTCATTAAAAAATTTTAAAATATGGAACCTAATTTCATTTTATT
>LSSL01001967.1:0-44615 GCA_001953115.1 Smittium mucronatum
TACGAAAAAAATCTTTTCATAAAACGGAGATTTAAACAATATATTCTGATATATATATGATTGATTCTGAGTTATCTGATATGGATTTTGTGCCAAACAAAAAATTAATCGCACACATATATATTTTATATACCTTTATATAGCATGTTTCTAAAAATAGGTGAATATTTTTTTTTGAAAGAACCAATTTTCAACAAAGATCATACTTTTTAGCCGGGAATTGAAATTTATTAGAAATAAACTGTGAGAAATTCAAACTTTTTTTTTATATGATTTTTTTATGAAATAAATAATTTCCATAAAATTAATAAAATATTATTTCAAATAAAAAATATTAATCAATTGAAATAAATAATGATCATTTAAAGTTAAATAGCAAAAATTTTCAGAAAAGTAAATATTTTTCAATTTTAAAAATAAACTCGTGAAACTAAATTGTCTGGATTAAAAAGATATCGTTTTTTGAAATTTTTTTATTCAAATACCGTTGATTTATTGCAACTTTAGTAATATATTTAAACTTTTTAATAATATAATATAATATAATATAATATAATATAATATAATAAATTTTTTGATATATAATGAAAGATTAATATATAAAATATTAATAAAATTTCAAATAAATGAAGAAAAGAATTTCTTTGGTTAATTTAATCAGTTTTATTTGATATATATTTTAAAATAAAAATAATCACAAAATTACTAAGGTAAATGGAAAGGAAAAACATTTTATTTCATCATTTATTTAATAGCTAAATAGCAAAAATTTTAATGAAAGTACTGTATTAACGGTGATGTTAAACACTAAAAATTAAAAATCTCATCAAATAAAACCATGGGTTTAATAGATAAACTATCGGTAAAATAAAATGTAAACTTATGTTTAAAATTCAAGTGTCAAATAAAACTAAAAAATTATAACAATGAAATGATAAGATACTTGTGTAATTTTATTAAAAATAAAAATCATAAATATCACTTAGCAGCAGTGATAAACTCTTATTGAAGCAACATGAGGTGCTTTACAGTAATATAATCGTAAATTTTATTAATCCATAAAAATTTTCATCAAAAAAATAAAAAAAATAAAAATGGTTTATATACAGAAAAATCCAACAATAACACTTTTAAATCACATTTTTCAACATTTTACCGCGTTTTAATATAAAAAATTTGGCTATGTATTTTTTTATTTTGGGGTCCAATTATTTAACATTAGAAAAATAATATAAAATTTTAGTTTTATAAAATTAAAAAAAAGCAATATTTCAATATTTCAATATATTAACACATTCATATTATGTCATAAAAAAAAGAAAACTTAGACCAAAAAAATTCATATGATTTACCATATAAGAAATTTGATTTGATTTGAATTAAATATCAAAAATATTGTTTATACACGTTGTTATATTTAAAAAAATTTAAAAACTTACTTGCATAAACTCACGGGTATTTTTTCCCTAAAAAATAGTTAATATGATATTTTTTCTGAAATAAAAAATCAAAGTTCCAGGAAAAACACTTAAATATTCATAATAATTTTTGGAAATTTTATCTGTAAGACAATTAGATCAAATTTTCTATTATTATTTATTAAATAAAAAAAAAAATTGAGTTTATAAGTTTTATTTATTTAGAATAACTATATTTATAATAAAGTATTAGGTTTTTTAATAAAAAGAGCATCGATCAAAATGTGTTAACAATAAAGGAGATGAAAAAAACTTATGACCTTTATTTTACTCAAAAAAAAATCAATCGACTAAATAAAAAAGCCATGTTTCAGGAATATATGCGTGTTTGGGCGAGCATGATGATTAGTAAAATTAATAATAAAACAATAATAATAAAATAAAAATAGTAAAATAAAAGTTTGGATTTATAAACAAGACAAGTTTTAAAAAATTTAAGATAAAAGTCTTAAGAACTGGAGTTTATCACTTATTATTATTAGAGGTTTATTAAGAACAAATGATGTTAAGATTCTAAAATGGTAATATATATATATATATATAATAACGCTGAAATATAATAAAATCAACTATAGATTATAATTAAGAATTTTTTTTCCAACATTCTCAATTGGCATTATTATTATTATTACATCAAATCGGGGGATAGTAGCAGATCTCGAAACATATCCAAATCTGATTAAAGAAAATCTAAACTTTAAACAGCCAAATAGCAAAATACTAACAACACAATACTAATATTTGTGTTATTTTGGAATATTTTAAAGACTAGAAATCTCTAGAAAAAATATTAAAATTTTTATAAATAATTCAATTTTTTTGTAGGGTGTAAAATCAAATGATTTCCTATGAAATATAGTCAAATTTGTACAGAAAGACTAGAATTTGACTTTAAATAATTTTTTTCTCACAGTACAACTTTGGAAAATTAATTTTATTGATACAGGAATCCATAATTATATACACATCCATTTAATTTTTAAACCCAGAGTTAGTTTATATTAAAATAATATACATTATAAAAAATCAAATAAAAATATTTTTCGGCTAATGTCCAATTATATTATTATTTCTAAATCAAGGGGGAAAGATCTTATTTATTATTCATCCATATTTCAAACTAGCGATTTTTATATCATGGAAGAGAAAGTTTTCATGGACTACTAAAAAAAAACATAGAATATATTACACAGCTCTTTAACAACATTATTCGATAAATTTGGAGTTTTGGATTCAACAAGCAGGGATAAGTGTGGGCTACGAATTTTTATCGATACTCCTTAAAACAAAAAGATTTAAGGCTCTTATACTATTTTCGTAAATCCCTGTAAATAAGTAAAGTTCAATCCCTAGAATGATTTAAAAATATGAAAACATATTATAATGGCAACGGGTTTAAAAAATGCTATCACGAATTTTGGTAAACAAACACCAGTTTTTCCAAGCAAGCTTACGCATTAAGTGGAAAAAAAAAAGCTGATGAATTGAATAAAAATTATAATCAATATATCTATATCTGTGATTATTATCTATCGAATCCAATTAAATGGTTTTGCATGGGAAAAAAGTTCTTTGCACCCCCCGAAGCAGTTTAAACGAGGTATGAAACTGCTAGAGTGGCAGAGAGGAGTTGGGTGACAATTCTTTTTGATTTTTTTTTCTTTTTTTAAATTGGGGTTTATACCTTTTTATTAAATTGAAAATAATTATCCATTAAAAATAAGTACATAAGTATATTTATAGGACATTCTTCACATGAAAATATTCTTGCTTTCCGAGTAGATAACTTTTTCTAGCAATCAAATTAAAAGTCCATGTCAATTATAAAAAATCCACATTCCTTACGCATAATCTTTATTCATTGATGATTATATTTTATTTTGATTCATGCTGTGTTAAAGTTCCTAATTAAAAAAAGATAAAGGTGAAATATGTAGTAATAAATTTATGGTACTTTAAAAAATAATTTGGAATTCAATTTCTATAGTATACCTGTTTTATTTGACTCTTTTTTATAATACTTTTGGTATACGGAAGAAAAAGTTATCTGATTGTTAAGCAGATCAAAAATTCCAACTCCTTTTCTAGTTTCAATGGTTGAAATAGTGTATTTCTCTCTCTTAAGCTTATACATATGCCACGCATTTATTAATGTGAATTTGCAATCGGTGTAACCATTAATATTTACTGGATCTGAAACTTTTACTTATGGATAAACCTACTCGGTTTTTTGTGGGCACGAACCGCAGCTGTTCAATAAATCCATGAACACAAAACAATTTTCTTGATTTATACTTTATTAGTTCAATTTTCCTTACCTTTTCCCACTTGCTTACTTATCATGATCGTCATATTTTGGGCTTTCTTTTACCTGAGCTAGCGAAAACATCAAGCGTACACCAAAGCTCAACCATGATGATAAAATAGGACAAACAATAAGGGGCAAATAAAAAAAATAGAGAAATCGGTTTCGAAAATCGTCAAAAACTTAAAATAAACTAATATAAATGAAGAGTTTTAAACTAAATTGATGATGTATAAAAGTGTAAGTTTCAGTAAAGAAAAGAATTGAAATAAACTTTATTGTGAGAAAGGAAAATTAAAGGTGAAATATATTATAATTAGATGGATGATAGAGATTGAAAATTCTTCTTACATCATACCACCCATTCCTCCCATACCACCCATACCACCACCGCCTGGCATTGGTGGGTTCTTATCTGGAGAATCAACAACGATGCATTCAGTTGTTGTTAGCAAAGAAGCAACACCAGAAGCATCAAGAAGAGAAGTGCGAACGACCTTGAGAGGATCAAGGATACCAGCCTTATTCAAATCAACATATTCGAGTTTGGCAGCATCAAAACCATAGTTGAAATCATTTGGATCGTGGTTCAAGATATTGCCAACGATGACGGCTCCTTCAAGACCGGCGTTATCGGCAATAGTGCGAGCGGGACGGGTAATAGCTTCCTGGACTATTTTGATACCAAGAGTTTGATCAAAGTTATCACCTTCAAGACCCTTAAGCATCAAAGAGGCCTTAAGGAGAGCGGAACCACCACCGGGGAGAACACCCTCTTCGACAGCAGCACGTGTGGCGTTCAAAGAATCGACAAAGCGGTCCTTCTTCTCACCGACCTCAACTTCGGAATCACCACCAACTCTTATGACTGCTACACCACCAGATAGTTTAGCAAGACGTTCCTGCAACTTCTCCTTTTCGTACTCGGAGATAGTAGTGTCAATGATTGATGAGCGGATTTGTTCGCAGCGTTGAGCGATGTTTTCGGGTGAACCACTACCATTAAGGATGAAAGTATCTTCCTTGGTGATTGTGATGGAGGCAGCAGAACCAAGATTATCAATGGTAGCCTTTTCAAGCTTAGTTTCGAATTCTTCAGAGAAAACGGTAGATTTTGTTAGGATAGCCAAATCGCCAAGGATAGATTTGCGGTTGTCACCGAAGCCAGGAGCCTTGACAGCAGCAACCTGGAGTTGACCACGGAGTTTATTGAGGATACAAGCAGCAAGAGCCTCACCATCGAGATCTTCAGCGATGATAAGCAATGGACGACGCTGAGTAGCGGCCAACTCAAGAGAAGGCAAAAGGTCCTGAATCAAAGATATTTTCTTTTCAGACAACAAGATCAAAGGATTCTCGAATTCAACTTTTTGGGATTTGGGATCAGTGATAAAATATGGGGAGATGAAGCCGCGGTCAAAACGCATACCTTCAGTGACTTCAAGAACATCATCAGTAGTCTTACCCTCCTTAACAGTTATTGCACCTTCCCTACCAACACGTTCCATAGCTTGGGCGATGAGATCACCAATGTGTGTATCACCGTTAGCAGAGATTGTGGCGACTTGGGAGATTTCAGCAGAGGTGGTGATTGGGCGAGCTTTCTCTTTGAGGAAAGCGACGACCTTGTCGGTAGCCAATTGAACACCACGACGCAAATCTTGTGGGTTACAACCAGCAGCAACATTCTTAACACCTTCGGTGAAGATAGCACGGGCCAAGACAGTAGCGGTGGTAGTACCATCACCAGCCTCATCGTTGGCTTTATTAGCGACATCCTGAACCAATCTAAAAGGAAAAAAGAAAAGTTAAGTCAAATATAAGTAAATGATTTATTTAAGAGAAATAATTGAGAGAGGGAATTGATGATCCATAAGGAAAGAGAAAATACCTGGCACCGAGATTCTCGAATTTATCTTCTAGGGTAATGCTTTTAGCGACAGTGACACCATCCTTAGTGATCTTGGGGCTACCGAAAGATTGTTCAATCAGTACGTTGCGACCCTTAGGACCAAGAGTGACGGCAACAGCCTTAGCGAGAATATCCACACCCTTGAGTAGTTTAGAACGAGCATCAACACCAAATGCCAGCTCTTTAAAGGATGAATAGTATCTAGAAACTGGACGGCGGGAGCCAGCACGGAAGACAGAGGTCAATGATTTGTTAGTTGCCTGGAACATGATGGGTTGGAGTTATAATAATTCACAAGGGTAAACAAATACTTTGCCTTTTAAAAAGAAATCTATGGGAGTTTATAAAGTAGAATGGGAGATAAGGAGGAGGCAATGAAACTAGGATATGAATTACCCTGCTAATTATCAGCTAGAAGCTATATATAGCTTGAACTTTTAATCAGACAAAAAAAAATCCCTTCGTTTGGATGTGGAGAATGATTTGGAAAAAGAAGCTGAGCTGATTTGATCAATCACTTGGCTCTGAAATAAATGCAAGGGTCATTTTGGCAGAAATAGGAAAAATACGCAAAATCAGGCTTAAAAAAATATAAGGACCTCTGATTTGTGTTTCCTTATTGAGACCGAATATAGAAAAAAACCCCCGCCATAGAACCAAATGGAAACATATATTGATCAAACTTCGACAGATTTACAGCATAGAGTCAAAGCGTCGAAGTCAAAGGCTAATTTTTATAGTTGACACCCGCAACATCTACATCATCATCCAATGGGTACGTCTTATCATGGATTTCTAGGCATGTATGGAGGATGGATGAAATCTTGCTCCTCCAATAAATAGTCTCCATTATCCCATTTTCATTTTTTTATCAGTCGAAGAATTGTAATAGGGGGTGGGAAAAGGAGGTGCGGAGAGATCGGAGTCATGGATCTGAATTTTATGTAATGTTAGCCAATGGATGTGCACATTTTAAGTTAGCTGAAGCAGAGGGCTACACAAATCAGCTTTTTTTAGCCTAAAATAGCTCTTTCGCAATTGATAACAGCAATTATAAAAACCCTGTAGATTTTGGAGATGGGTGCAATTGAGATCGAAAAAATTCGTGTGGTTGAATCAGCAACTCTTGATCTTCCATTTCCTTCTACACGGACTTTAATAGGCCACCTATGTTTTCTAATATGGAGTTTCGACCAGTGAGAATTCTTTTTCAAACAGTTCAAACGAAGAACGGGAGCTTGTGCTCAGCTCTTGGCTTTGCTAGCTATATGAGTTAGGCGTCCCTTAATGATCCTAACTGAATCAGCAAGGTTCGAAAATATCGACATCTTTCTACTGACCCATAAAGTTTAAATATATTTAGTTTTAAAGCTTACGAGCTGTCCTCCTTAGATTTTTATAAACACCCAGTGCCTTTTTCTTCTTTTTCTTCTTTTTCTTCTCCATCAATACGTTTAAAAAATGATTTCTTCAAGAGCTCTATTCTCTGCTAGAAAGGTCGTCCCACTCTTCGACCGTGTTCTCATCCAACGTGTCAAGGCTGAAGCCAGAACTGCAAGCGGAATTCTCTTGCCCGAAAAAGCTATTGAGAAATTGCCTGAGGGTATCGTCCTCGCTGTTGGTCCTGGAAAGGTTGGAAAAGACGGTGTTGTAGTCCCTCTGTCCCTCAAGGAAGGTGATCGCGTTTTGCTGCCAAGCTATGGTGGAAATGTTGTCAAAGTCGGTGCTGACAATGATGTAAGTTCATCTATAATATTACTTTTTTTATCTATCATTCCTTAACTCATTCATTTTTCTTATTTAGAGCGAGCACATCCTTCTCCACGAAAACGAGGTTTTGGCCAAGCTCGAATAGAGTCGTTTAAGCTCCTCTTTATCCCTTATTCCCATCCACCCATCATTAAATGTAGAAAGATATTCCCAATTTTTGTGAAAAATAAATTAAAGTCAATGATAATTATCTTACTCCCCTCCTTTTTTTTATCTCTATTAGATCATAAATTAAGTGCAGTCCCCTGTTTATTCTTTACGTTTTCCTATTTATTTAAATCTTTTCTAGAATTATGCTACAAATACCTAATTATTTTCTGTTTTTGTATAAATATGAATTTGTCTATCTTATTACCGTATATTATTTTCACCACTACTCCTTTTTATTTGTCCTCCTTTGATTTGTATGCTTGGTTTTTGGGATTCAGTTTCTACTCGAGCTTCAGGGTAGATAGAGAGCGAGTCGATTATATATTATTTTTGCTTCTATAATCTATTATCTATAATATATATTTTTACTTTTTTCACATTTTTCGTCACTTTATACTCAATTCCCCCAACTCTTATTTTTCCCGCTCCTTTCTTCCTGTTTTCCTAACAAAAAAAAACAAAAAGAAATAGGAACTCATATTTATCTGTGATTATCACATTTAATTTATAAATCAGTAGTAAGTATTAAAATTGGATGAAAATCTGAGCTTAAATGCCATGGATCTATCCGATTTTACGATATACAGGGATTAAAAATATATGCGTCAGCCGGGAGTCGAACCCGGGCCAATTGCTTGGAAGGCAACTATTCTACCGCTATACTACTAACGCCTCGCTCCCACCTAGGCTTGAACTAGGAACCTCCTGATTAACAGTCAGACGCGCTAACCAATTGCGCCATGGAAGCTTACGTCTAGGCTCAGTCTTAAATTAGTTGTTTAACAAAAAACAAAAATAAAAACAGTTCTAAATAATTTTGCAATTTTACAAAAAAAAAAGAGTTTATTGTGTCAAAGAATAATACAAAATGTCTTTCATACTTAGTGTCTGAATTAGAATATATTACAGTCAAAATATACTGTATATTCCACACAAAGTTGGCTCAGATAATCGTGTATGGTCGCAGCTAATTAGCAGCTATGGACTAGACTTATTATTCACTACCTCACGATTTTACTGAAATTCTTTAAAACTTCTGATTATAGTAAGTTTTTGGCAGGATTAAAAATTATCAGCCACCTTTATCTAAATCGAGTTTTGATTGATCTGGAGCTTCCCTACCCCCAAAAAACATACTCATGGATTTAGGTTCCACTTAGACGCTAAAAGTCCGTCATTCGTGATAAAAAGCAAGCAGAGAATCCATAAACACCCAAATCATATTATTACTCACACGATTATCTTTATTATTATTGATATTTTTTATACCTGTTGGTTAAAAGCGGGATTCATCCGCAAAAAAAAGTTCGAAACAAAGTAAAATTTTATTAGACATAATGTGGAAGAGTTTGTTTCTTTTACCACACAACACACACCTCCTCCGTTAAGGGCTAGTGCTAATAGTTGATTATTTCTACCAATACAAAATACATAAAAGCGCATTTTATTAGTGAATAGAAAAATAAAAAACGAGAATAAAGCCAGGAAAATAAACATTGTAAAGGAATTATTACGCTTTCTTTTCCCATCAGGGGTGATGTTCTTGTTTTATTTTTTTTTATTTTGAGAGATTTGACAAATGTGTTGTCTCAATAAATTGCGGTCGAAAAATCCACTAGAGTCATGATATTTTTTGATCCTAATTTTTAATTCCCCTAAGAGTGAAATACTTTGCCGTGGTTTAGGGGCTTAATAGTGTACTTTTCGAAGTACACTAAACTAAAATTTCACACAGCATTGTACTATTCTTGGTTGGGAGTAATGATAAGAGCGTACAGCGATTCGGAGGACAGTGATTCCAGAGGAGGACCATCTCGAAGCAGGAGGAATCGATCGTTTAGCACAGCTGGAACGCAGTCTAGTGCACAAATCCAGCGTTCGACAGTTAGATGGATCTCAGAGTCTAACAGCTATTTGTATGAAAGCCATGTAGATCAAACACACTTTTGGGTAGGAGCCTAATTTTATTAATCCCGCTAGAATTAGGCTCTTAATAGGAGCTCAGTAACTTCAATGAACTGTTGTTCATCGAAGAAGGGCTTAATTCATGACTGCACGTAACCTCAGTCATCCAGCCTACTTGAAGCAATGCCAGGGGGGGTCTTTCGATTGGTAGGTTGGACCCCTTTCCCGTAGGTACGCAGCCGATGGTCCGGCAGAGGAGCTTAATGTGGTTAGATTAATGTTCTTTTCTATACGCCTTTTTTTTCTTTTCATAATTTTTTAGTATATTTTTTAATGAAGTTATCTAAAAATAAAATCCCGTGATACAAAAAAAAACCACATTTTTAATTCTTTTTCTTTAATTGCGAAAATTATGCGCGTAAGATGTTTTTGTCCTTATATTATCTTACTGTTATTGAAGGTGGAATAGGGATTAAAAAAAAATAACTGTGATATTTTAAAAGCTGGATCTTTGGGTTTAGCTTGTTAAAAGTTGGTTTTATAGATTTGGGTTTTCTGGTACTAGAGTTTATTCGTAATTTTTTCTTTTAATCTCTCGGTTTACAGTACTTCGGTGAACCTAATAGGTTACCAAGAACCATCCTGTGACCTAAATTCATTACTTAAAACTAAATAAATAAATCTATCTTCACCCTTTTCTAGAAAAAATACGGTTAACTTTGCAATTCTCGATCTGTAATGCTAATTTGGGGTTAATTGTCGTGGTTTTGGCCAGGTATTATTTTTTTAGCCTCATAGCTTCAATAGATTTACATTTAAGCTTGGAAGAATATTCATGAAATTCGGTATTTTCTGTTTATATTTAGTACTTATAAATTTATTTAATATGAGACTGGGAGCAATTTTGCTGCTATTCAAAAATTTAAAAAAAATTCGATTGGTGTTCATGTATTTTCGGTTTAAATATGACTTATCCGCCAACTCTAGCTCATGTGAAAATATCTTGTTCTTTTTGTTCTATGTTTTTGTGATTCACTTATGGAGTTTAATCTTTTCTAAACATCATCGGCCTTTCAATCTTTTTTTTGTGTTGGTATTAATGTTAAAATATTGGGTATTATTCACATAAAACTTTTGATGTGGAATTAAGAGTAGATCTTTCGCTCGGGCAAAATATGAAAATCCTGCGAAGTTTAATAGACTATACTAGCTGACCCTATGGTAATACATTTGTTCTTAGTTAATTTTCGACCCCTTTTTATAATTTTTTTCGTTTGTCAATCTGTATCTAGGTGATATTTGATGAGTTTTTTTGTTGATTCATTAGATACTCCATCTTTTTTTGAAAATTTTCGAGTTGAGTTGATAGCTTCAAACGATATTTATATCCGTAATATCCGTTGCTTTATAAATATTTTTTTGTCAATTTTAAATCATTTTAAGATGCTATAGAACTCCTTTTTAACTTTAATAACTTATAAATATCTGCAAACATATATACCAAATACTCGATTGTAATATAAACCTTTTTTTAGATTAATTTCAAAATAAAGCGTAAGAAATTACAAGTATTGTTAATTCTAATTGAACAAGGTGATTTATTATTAAAAAAATAGCTACATTAATTCTTGAATGGCAAATTTTATTTGAGAAAAAGTTTAGTCGATTTGGAAAAAACTTAAAACTGGTCCGGAGGCACAAGGTAAAAAAAATTTCAAAGACATTTTACTTGGAATTTACACTGGCCCACAATTATTTCTTTAAAACATTGTATTTGGATCCTTTTCATTGATATTTTTTTCTAAAAAAATGGCACAATTAATTTTTTCAAATCCCCCATTTTTAAAAACTAGATTTTTTGCTACTTTGCAAAAAATATAACTGAAAAATTTACAATAAATTAAACTAGAATTATTTGCAAAAAAAATCTTTTAATAATAAAAAAACACCCTTTGAAGAGTAAATAAATTATAAAATTCGTATTATTAAAATATTTTTTTGATTAATTATCATCTATATACCCTGTAAAACTGGGGGGGAAAACTATCTAAATGATTCGACCGTGAGGAATATATGTTGAGGGTTTTCTTGGTCTGGGATAGACTTCTTCCGCGAAGTTATGTGGTTCTTTAAAGCTTCTACTTTTTCCTGTGGATTCTCAGCAGATTCCTGAAAGTTGGTAGAATTTTCTGTAGTCATAGTAATACACTTTGTTAATTATGAAATTAAATTTGGTTGAGACTTATTGTGACAAGTTGTTTTTTTTTTTTGATTTATATTAATTTTTTTTGATTTGGGCTATTTTGGGGTTTTGTTTTTAGTAAGGAATGAGGTTAAGAGTAGTATTTAAAGAAGAGAAAAAAAGTAATGAAAATATTAAAGAATTAATTTCTTTAAGTATTTTCAGAAAAAGAAAGTTTAAAGAGTCGTAAAAATTTAGTGGACGAACTATAATAAATTGTTAATGAATTTTAATTATATCTTAAGCGTAATTTTTTGTATGATGTTTATCTCTTTATGGTATTCGACTTTTTTTCTTTCTTTTTTCTTTCTTTTGAGATAATATAACCTTTTTAAATTATTGTGCTTGAAATTTTTTATCCCTTTTCAAATTAATCCCTTTGTAAATCAATATTTTTGTAAATTGATTTTCAAAGAAAATTACTTCTTTGCACATTGATTTCTTTGTAAAAAAATCTTTGGTTTATTATCTTTCGTTTCAATTTTTGTAAATAATCGATTTTGATTTAATAAAGTCCTTAATTATGATTGTAATATCGGGAGTTCCGTTATTTCCTCATTAGAACCTCCACATATGTATGTCAAAATAAAATTTCAGTAAAAAAGAACCAATTAGGTCCAAAAACTCTCAGCGTTAAAAATAATTTAGATGTAATAATTTTTATGGTTACTTGTTTAATTTTGCCATAAATTTTAACTCAACCTTTGTTGAAATGGTGTGATTTTTGAATTCTTTTTTTCATCTAAAAAAAAAATTGTAATTTCTAAAGTAATTGATGGTAAAATATCTTCATAAAATTTTTTTCCCAAATATTTCACATTATTTTCCAAAAAAAAAAAACTGAAACAATTATATATAAATTAAAATTATTCTTGATTTCGAATGGGCTATATACAATAAAAATAAAATTATTTTTAACTACCAGTATATTTTCAAATCGGATTTGGAAAAGGTGTACCAATTTCAGCATGGTAGGTGAGAGATAGTACTATCGATAAATGAGTTTATCTGTGGTTTTGTTGGATATAACGGATTAATATGGTTTTATTTTTTATTTATTGATTGCTTTATCTTTTGGAATACTTATTGAGATTTTTTTTAGGTGTTATTTATTTCGTTAAAGTAAAAATACTGGAACTTAACTTTGGTTATGATTTGATTTTATTAGAGATCATAGTAACCTGTAAAAAAAAGTTTTCTGTAATTTGGAGTTTTTGGTATTGATTTTTTTTTGGTTTGAGGAGGAGGATATAATTTATCATTCGATTATATCAATTCAATTTTACTAAATAGTATATTTTACTTTTTTCAAAAATTTATTCTTTATTTTTTCAACATATACCGTTATTTTTTGAATACTGCAATTGAAATTTTCAATAATATTTTTATATTGATAATTGAAATATTTTAAATTCCAAATAATATCTAACAAATTTTTTTGGATTTTTAAAATTTATTTATATTTCATAATTAGTTTTCAAAAATATCCAAATTTCGTTTTTCAGAATTATCTCAATTATGTAAAATTATAGAGAAAAAGTAAAAAAAAATTATTATTCAAAAAATAATAGCACATTTTTGAATATACACTGACAAGATATTTATTTAAATTTGTATTATTCCCGGTGATGTATTAATTGGTCCCATGAAACTATATTAGCTCAATATACAGATTCAACTAAATTTTTGCCTTGTAACTGAGAATTTTCTAGCTATGTATTTTTTTCTATTGGAATTACGACATGTAAATGTCATTTAGATTACAGATGATATACATCTTTCCACAGTTTTACAAATAATAATACAAAATTACTCTTATTTGCACGAATTTACATTTTAGCAATTATCGTTAAAATAAATCTAAACATTTAGAACATAAAAGTTATAATAAATTCCTTGGTAATTTTTTTTTTTTATTGGATTGCTTTACATTAAACTATTGAAAATTAAGCTCTGGCAACAGTAAAACATAATTTTACTAGATAAACTTTAATTTATTCACCAATCAAAATAAAAAAACAATTATGTGCAAAATTAGTAATTTTTTCATCATGTTAATTAAACAAAAATATAAAAGTGTATAATTTATTTTAAAATTGTGCGAATTGGTGAAATTTCGTGCAAATAGATGAAATTATGTGTATGTTTTTTGTGTAAATGTGGAGAAATTATCAACTTCCTTTAAACTATGATTCTGTTAAGACAATAGTTAATGTATGTTTTTTATATTTAAAAATCCGTTATTCATAAAAATTTATACACTTTTGTGTACCTTATTGATTTTTATGAGGTTTTGGGCCCCTCCAGGATAATATTTTGCTATTTTTATGTAAAATAAAATTTCGATGATTTTTTATCATAAATTAATAACCTATAGATGCAGTTTTTAAACTTTTTGCTCAATATTATCGTGTTTTAAATGCTCTTTTTTTGTTTCTTGATATAATAAAATCATATTTCTTAACCAAATGATCAACTTAATTGACGACTTTTCTTCTTTTTTTAGAAATATTTTATTGTTGGGTAAAATTTTAATCTGGTAAATTATTTTCTTGATTAATTTTATTCGTTTTCTCTATATGGATATTATTCGGCATTATGACTTTCGTTTTAAATGAGTTCATTTACAATTTATTACGGTATGATTTATTGGTTAAATGTATGGAAATTTTATCAAAAATATAAGTTAAGTTTTTTTTATATTGGCCTATTACCAAGATTGGAAAGTTTTCTAATTAATTTAATAAATCCGAAAAATGAAATAAAAATAAAAAATAGCAATAATTAAATTTTCCTCATCAACAAATAATCTTTCATATATTGGCTGAGTGGGGGGGGGGGAGGTTAAAAAAAATAAAAGGGCTTTCATTTTTGGAAAAGTATCGGATATACTCCCATTAATACTTTTTGAAATCTAAAAATATTGAAATAACTTTGATATTTTTTAGTATATATCGATTTTTTTTTTATTCTCCACTTTATCTCTTAAATATTAATTTAAAAAATAATATTCCCGTAGAGTTAAATTTTGCCATTGAAAAAGGAGGGTTTTTTTAGTCTATACTTTATCTCTTTGAATTTTTTTTTCCAATACAGATCTTAATAATATGGTTTAATGTTACTTATTTTCTCAACTCATTAATACATCTTACAACATTAATTTCGTTTAATTATCGAAAACCTCTCTTAAAAATACCCCTATGAAGTTTTTATAATTATGGGGCGCTTTGGTTATCTCAATAGTATTAAAAAACACTCATAATTACCATTAATAAAACTGAATGTGATTTTATGTTCTTTTTTTGATTTTATTCTTATGATATCATTAAAATCCAGAGAGTTTATTCTGTAAATCCTTTTTTTTCCTGAATATCAAAAAAAATTTAAATTATGGGGGGTGGTTATCCCTTTTTTGTAGAAATATCACCCCCCCCCCTAGTATTTGGCATATATTATTAGAGCTATTGATAATTTTTTTTATGAATTTTTTTATTAAATAATCGTAAATTGGTGTTTTTATAACTCAGGTCTTAATATTTTCATCTATCTGACTTAGTAAATCCAGTGATTATTTCTTATTTAAGTTAATAAATTTTCTATAGATTGGATATTTTTATTAGAATAACCTATCTTAAAATTATAACCATCGGCTCAAATAAATTTATATCTTCTTATTTTCCAAGATATGAAGAAATTAAGAAGAATAAATGCCCATATTATTTCATAAAAACTTTCTGAAAAATATTGAGGTGGATTTTATACTTAGTTTTAAACATATAGTTTCAGTTAAATATTTATATATCCAGACACTTTCAATATTATATATTTTTTTATTTGGATATATATTACAAATTATTCGTTATAAAATATTTTAATTTTCTATTATGTGTATATGAGGCTAAAAAAATACATTCTCGAAATTTAATATTTATTTTTCAATATTTTCTGATGATATTGTCATATATATAGGTTACCGGAAGATTTTTTTTTTGGGTATTCCATACTGATATAACTTAGTATAAATTTAAATCAAATTTTAAAAATCCTTTTAAACCCACTTTATTTTATTTGAAAATATATCCCAAAGTTAGCTTCCTTTATACTTTTAAAGTTCACGTATATTTATATATACATATATATCATTTTTTTAACATTTAGTTAATCTATCCGAATCAAAAGAAGATTAAATTAGTAATTTTAAGAGATAGTGGGGGGGGGGGTTCGAGATTCAAATATATTGTGAATTTTAATATAATTTATTGGATTTAAATTGGTTTAATATCGTTTATTCTTGGATGATTATTTTGACTAGTTAAATAAAGTTTTTTTTTGTTATTTGAGATATTGTATATACAATTTTTAATTGTTACCCCTAGATAATACAAACTGATTCATTTTCTGTTTTTAATGACATTAATACTTGTATTCTATTTTCAAAATTTATAAATCAGTCAATTTTTTCAGCATTTGTTTTGTTTTGAAAGATACTCATAGGATAATGAGAAGTCTGTATTTTAGTAATTTTTGGTATTATAATATCATTTCACATCCTTCAAACTCTTATATAGTTGATAAATATAAGTTAAAATGAAAATACAGAGACTAAATTCATTCCTTAATTATTATTTTTTGGTTGATTCTATTTAATTTCTAGATTGTAAAAGGAAAATTTTGGATATCACCTTAGTATTTAAACTTATTTTAAGTGGATTTATATAGAACCAATTTGGACTTCGAAAAATAATGATATTTATTCCTTGGTGTGGAGACTCTGAAAGAAAAATTTTATTTGGTAATCATAAAAAGCTTCAGTTTTTAAAGAAGTTATCTATAATCCCTGCCATTATCAAGTTTTCTTAAATTTAAAAAATAAATAAATAAATAATATATTTCTGATATTTATAATGATTTAATCTTTTCACGACCAGATTTTCACACAAAAAAAGCTGGTATATGTAAGGGGTGTTTTCAGATGTGCTACATCAATAAAGGAAAAAATTATTATTCTTAGTATCTCAACATAAATAATAAAAATAGAGTAATTAAATAAAAAAATTCCCTGAAATCTTTATAAGACACTCCGTTTTAGTTAAATTGAGCCATAGTGATTGAAAAAGTGAAAAAAAGTTAATTTTATAAATTTTGGTGAATAAAAAAGACACACAAATAAGGTGGTAGAATCCTTATGAAAGCATAAAATATGGTTCAATAGTATTTTTACATTTAGTCTCTATTATTATTAAAATTTAGAATTCAAAAAAAATATTCTAAATTAAATTTAGATTATACGGCATTGGATGAATCATATTAAGTGAATCCAAAGGCATTATATCTAGTGTGATTTTCGCATCTGTTTTATGCGACAAGTGGTAATATATATCAAAAATCTCATAGCTTAAATATAAGTTTTAAGCTGCAATTAATTCATATGACACATCATAGTTTGACACTACTGTAGCTCATATTTCTCTTACCTTGGAAATAGGTTCTTTTTTACATACAGAGCCATAATTTTCAAAATATTTTGGATATTTTTGGTTATACTGCTGATAGAAAGCGGCTTAAAAAAATCCTTATTATTTCTGAAAAATCTATTAAACATTGACTTATTATAGTTAATTTATATGTATATTTTTGGACACATATTCGCCGCCAATCTTTTTCTATATGCCTTATAGACTTTGAATGTGAATGACAGCTTATCTGGATGCCGGTTAATATCACATAATATCACTATCAGCTGAACATTCTTTTTCTTTTTAGTGGAAACTATAATCATTTTTAGGATCCCGTCTTTGATTATTCTTTTTTCAACATTTATTGTATGAATTTCACCTGTTCGCATGAGAATATAAACTGCTAGCAGTCAGCATGTTTTCCTAGTTAGTATTTTTACATCTAATTCCTCAGATTTTCACATGGTTTTGAAATACTTTATTAATGGATAAATGGCCAAATCTGGTCTTATGCAGTTTTTAAAGGTTGTTTATTTAACCCTCTTAACAATATGTTCATAAATTCACTCTCAAGTTTTGACATTAGGTTATTTGATAGATCTAAGATGTAATATTTGTACATTTTTATTGTAATAACGCTCAGCTTTGTTTCGGTATATATTTTTTCTAAATAATTTAACACGTTCGTAACTTTTATTATAGATTCTAAATAATTGCGAAAATGCAGATCCTTAAATTTATGTTGGATGGGATAGTAAGTAGCTCTCTGTGTCACTTAAAACTATTTAGAATTTATTAAATACAAAGCATTTTTGGAGATATCTTGGTCCTTAAAGAAGTTCCACTGATTCTCCTAACTGTAAATGACCATTTATTGTTCTTTTGTAGAGAGTATTTTCCACTTTTCGGGTCGATTATGATCTATTTTTACCGAATAAGATGTATTTATGAAACTTGAAGTGTTTTTATATCCGATAAACATAGCTCTAAAGTTCATGAAGGTTTATATATAGTCATGGTGATAGGCTTCCTCCGTAATTTCTGCAATAGCTATAAGATCAGTCTCCATGGTGGAAAACATTTTAGTTTCTTCCAGTGCGTCGTATTTTGTCTCGGATTATTTTAAGCTACTAAATTTAGGTCTGGGAACTAACTTCAGTAAGATTATATCTTCTTACTCTTGGAAGAGGCGAATATATCCACATCGTGGATCCCGAATTACCATTTTAGGCATTTAAACGCTTTTTAATATAGTGACCCCTTTTTTTGAACCGTGAAACGAATCAGAGCATCCTCAGGGTTTATTACAGTTGGTAAATACGTGACTTGAGGTCTGGAATTAGTTGAAAGACAATGTGCCAAAATTTTATATGATATTTTGAGAAATTATGGGGATATCTTCCCATCTTATTTACTGATATACATCATGTGTTAGTATTTTCTGAATAAATCAGGACAGATAGTTCTACCACTTCCTTTAAATCCAGGGGAAGCAGAACTGATAAAATATTCTTTATTTTATTCTTGATTTCAGTTTCGTCCTCCAACATACTCTGTAATAATTTGTTTCCCCGATAACTTTTCACAAAGAATTATCGCTTGAATCCGTAAAAACATCGAGTTTTTGGAGTTTCCGACAACAATTCAGACCATTTCATTTTTTTAAATTCTCTATCTATAAGTGAATTTTCTCAAAGCAGGTTTTTTCAATAAAAAATTCTATGTACATGAAGTATTTACTTAATCAAGTCGATTTTTGAGCCCTAAAAGTCTCCTCAGTATTAGCGTTTCTGGGAGAAGGGCCGCTTAAATTGACCTAACCTTTTCTGTAAAACTTTTTATACCTCTGAGAGTAGTTTCTCCTGGAATAATCATCTTTCTCACTTCTCAGATCAGGTCTCAAATTTTGGAAGAAGGTGCCTTTAGTGGCATCTTGCGACTTTCTATCTTTATTCCCAAGTATATTATCTTTTGAGATCGAATCAGCTCTGAATTTTTCGTATTTATGGGTTATAATAGCTATTTTATTTTTTATCTCATTTTACTGGTGTATTGGATTCACTTTTCATATCAATCGATTATGACAAGATCGTACTTATATTTGGTGAAACTAATCTTCTGCGATCTTTTTCATTTTAGCACATTACATAAAGAATGTTTGAAAGTATGTGGACTCAAAGACAGAACAAATAGAAATACCATAAATTGGTAATTTCTAATTTTCCAAAAAAAGTACAAGTATTTTAAGCAGTAATCGTGTATTATTATGTACAGAAATACATCCTTCAGTCCCAAAAATGACATACAGCCCTTAATGCGCACTATGCTGAATATCAAATGGATTTGATTAATTTTTTAATTGCAATATTAAATTTTATTGTCCATTTTCATAGAATATAGCACTGATATTAGCTCTATCGCCGTTTTCCCAATACATAATAAGCTGCCTTAGAGCCCAGGAGTCCTTTTCTCTAATTCTTAGTTGTCTTAATTTGAAATTAATATCCCCACTTTCTTTTTCAAAATCTGTTGAGCATTGCGGTTCATATTTTTGTATCGGAATGGGTGTTGTGTAAGAGATTGAGGTTCAAAAATCCATATATCACTTTTTTACTTAATCACCGAACTTTATAAGTTTTTTTTTAGTCAGAACAACCATTTTATAGCAGAAGAACGTTTAAGCGGTCTTGCAATACCAATACCTTTTTCGGTTCATGCCCAAAGTCTGTATTTCCGGTCTCTTTTTTATAAAAGAAATATGAAATCCCTTCTAGATGATACTCTGAACCCACTGATTTTTCATTAGTTTCTTCCAGACCCTTTTTAGTGTCGAGAGGCGGCCCTCTATCTTTAGTTCTAATAAAAGCTTTATTGAGTGCCCCTTTCTTTTATCTAGCCTCTAATCCTAAAATATTACTTCTATGAGTAGGGGTTTTGAAGTGGTGTGTATACAGTCTCGTTTTGCACCATTTTAGGTTTTAAGTGGAAACTGTTCCTCCCACCAGCCTGTTATCTATAGCTAAAGGGCTTACGTATTCGGAGGCACTTTTTTGTATTTTTTCTAGTGACCATAATATTGAGCTTTTGCTGATACATGATGGGCTTTATTTTTGATTAAATCAATTTGTCTGAATCTCCAGGAAGCTCCATTTTTTTTAAGAAAATTATCTATCGTTCCCTGAGTCACAGTGGCTGCGATGCCGGATAGCAATAACCTCATGATTCTTTCAAAGATTATTTCCGAATCTTGCGGGTATATTCGGGCATCTCTTGGATCTTTCATTGTATATAGAAGTATATAGGTCAATTTTATTGAGCTAATTTCTTCTGTACTCCATACAGGATCGAGTCGGCACGTATTATCGTTTGCGTTACAGATTCTATAACTGGATTCGGCTGGAAATTCATAAAAATCTCCTCGGAAAAGAGTAGATCGGGTCTTTACGCATCTATCCAGTTAGCCGTGTGCTGAAAAAATACACCTTGTTTGAAAATAGAACCCTCATGAATTGATAGACCTGCAGATTTTTTGCTTGAGCTCTTGAATTTTCTCACATTTTTTATGATAAGTTATCTCACCTCTTTCTAAAATGAGTCGGTTTACCTTATTCTACAGTTCTTTAATTAGCTATAAAATTCTGAGTCCATGATTTATAATCTTTTTTATAAATAAATATTTAGAAAAAAATTTTCGAGTTTGAAAATCGTTCTAGCTAGTATAGTAAGTTTTTGAAGGAGGTGATTATAAGGATATCGATAAAATTTAAATTAATACTCATTTAAATTTGTAAATTTAGATAGTTTTATCAATAAATAATAATAAACATAATATGAATCCTTCTAATGACATATAATAGATAAAAATAAAATCATGGAAGATAGAAATAAAAACTCATCTAAAGTTACAGTGTTAAAAATGTTCTAGGTTCAAAAAACATTAATTATTATATTTTTTGGATAATCTATTGGAATTAAAAATAAAAATCCATGAAATTTTATATGATGGATGATTAATGATAAAAATTCAAAATAATAATAATAATAACAATAATAAACCAATTCGAAAACGAAAATGCTAAAAATATTTATTATTAAAAACATCTATAGCTTAAGATCTCAACAAGTTATGCGCCGATGTATATCCTTATACTACCCTCAATATATCACAAATAATAATAAATTAGAACTTTTGAGCTACTTTTTTTATTCTTGTAAATTTTTTTAATTTTTTGTATGTGAAATTTATTGATTGCTAATTTCACCGGTATTCTCAATTACAGTAAAAAAATCTTTTATAAGAAGTTTAATTGGTTAAATTTATCTTTGTGGTTTATATTAAAAATAAAAGAAAAAATATTGGTCATACTTAAAAAATTTTAAAATGCATATTCTCTAGCTATATAGTTGTAATAAACGTAAACAGAATTGAGGATTAGATTATTTTTTTTGGTTCTTTGATACAAAATGATAAAATTATCCATTTCCAATATTTAATAGATGTACTTTTTTAAAATAAATCAAGGGCTGTTGCTACTCTCGATCCAATTTAATTTTCACTTTACAAATTATTGGCTTAATTTATCCATATCACTTTTTAGGTGAAATTTTTGATGCTAAAAACACCGAAAATTTTTGATCTCATTTTATTATTTTAAGGAAACACTTTAAATTTTCTTTAAATTTTTTCACTTATACGAAAATTTTAAAAAATTAAATTCTATAAACTGTTATTTCCTCTAAATATTTAATAAGCATGGGGGTTTCAATCCAAAATTTATACTACTAAACGTATATTTACATTCGAAAACCATCGGATTTATTTTGAATTAGTCACAATTACAATTGATACGGGTAAGCATTGTAATAAATTGTATTTTAACACAGATATAATTTTTAATTAAAATTAAATGCTTTTCATTATCCATTTTGGTATTAATAAAATTTCTTTCGTTTCAAACTATTTCATTTTTATTCTTTAGGTTTATTATTATTAAAATAATAATAGGTGATAAATTTTCTTTTTATATTTTTGGCTTCATTGGAAAAAATTCTAACGCATTTCAGTTATCTAATTGGTGGGACTTAAAAATTTATTAATTTATTTTTTATTTTTGAAATTTATATCTCAAATATATTGAAAAAATGTTATCTATCTATATTCTAAATTAATATTAAAATTTTAATTTATCTTTTCTTTATATTTTGAATACCAAGTAGCATATTGGTTATTTAGATTTAGAATATATATTATATCATCTATCCTTTGTTTTTATTTTTTTTTTAAAATGAACTTCTAACTTTTAATTTTATCTGAAAATTATCTAAATAAATCATATTCATATTATTTAATTGTTACTAAAATTAATTTAAATTCAGTCTATAATATTTTTCATTTTTTGTGATTATCTTTGAAGTCAAAACATGAAGAATATATTTTTAGTAACTTTAAATATTATCTGATATAATGGCCCCTAAATTCTTGGAGAATACTTGAAAGACATAATAATTATTTGATTTGTGATTAGTAAAAAAGAATCCCAATGATTTTTATTTAATTCGTCTCAATTAAAATAATAATCTGGAAATTATTTTTATAAGTAGAAAGTTACTATTTTGATGTCTCAAATTGTTAGAATTTTGAAAAATAAAATATTTTAAAAATAAGCCCATTATAAAAAGCTATGTGATATTTTTTTTCGAAGTAATAAAAATTAAGAATAATAAAAATTAGGGTGAAAAATCCTCTCCAAGAATTTTAAATCTTATTACGAACGTAAATATTTTTTACCTATGATATATTATGATACTCGGAAACAAAATTAAATATAAAATTTTTAGATAAATTAAGTTTATTATCAATTGAGCTTCTAAAACAAGAATCTATAAATCAATATTTTTAACTTTATTAAAATCATTCTCAATTGAATCGCATTTATTTAAAAAAAAAAATTCAAAGAAATGGCGGATAAGGAATGAATCATCACAAAAAAAATAGAATTTACATACTTATTTTATCGAAAAATATCAAAAAAAATTAAATAAACAGAAAATTTAAAAAAATTTCGAAAAATTCAAAACATCAAAAATTAAAAAAGAAAATCCCATTATTAATAGATAATTTTTATTTTGATTAAATAATATTATAAAGAAACTGTTTTATCTTTATTTCTTAAATAAAATAACTAAATTATATTAGTATTTTAAAGGATCTTTAATAATATCTTGAATAAATAAAATTGGTTCAAGTTTTTTATAGAAAAAATAAAAATTAAAAGTAAAATATTTCCGAAAAATATAAATATAAATTTGGATATAAATCTTCAAATTATTCATTTCATATTTTTTATTTTTTAAACTAATTGCTTCAAGATAATAGAAGAAATAAGAAGAATAATTTCTGAAATTTGAGTGTATTTTAAACATTATATTAATTTTTAATCATCCCTGAATGATTATTTTTTCTTCAAAATGACTTTAATTTACTGATTATAATCCTAGAGCATAATTAATCTTGATTATTTTTTTAAAATTAAGTTTATAATTTTTATATCTATACATTCCTTTCAAAAAAAAAATTATTTCATATGAAATAAAATGAATTATTTTTTATTTTTGTTTTTGTTTTTCTTTTGATTCCTATTTTAAAACTAGCTATCATTATTATTACTTCATATAAGTTCAATACAATAATAATTTTATTTTCATAAATAGTTTCAAAATGAGTTATAGTTTATTTTTACTAGATATAAAAAATTATTTCCAAGATTGTTATTAGTAGAATTTTAGGGATTTATGTTATAAAAAATGGCGATTTTTTTTTTTGAATAACTCCTTCCTCTTTTTTCCAATAGAATCAAATATTTTCTCATTTTTACCCAGATTTTTTTTAATTTATAATATTTATCTTTCATGTGTACAAATAAAATTTTCATCAGAATAAATCCAAACTTGTATAATAGTGGATATTTGGTTTATTTTTGCTATATCAGGCTAATTTTATATTTTAAAATTTCATATTTCAAATATTTGGTACCTTAACTATTTCAGTATTTAAGTAAAAATGTTTTGGGATTACTTTTATTCTAATAAATATATTTTAAAAATATGATCAACTGTGCTTTTATATCTATCTGAAATTGGTTCAAAAATACCCTAATCATATCACAGAATTCTCTAATTTTTTTAAATCAATTTTAGCTTCCAGCTAATGGGTATATATTATTGCAATAAAGAGAATAATTTTTAAAATTTTTTTATACAAAATTTCATATTTATAGTTTTATCCTGATATTATCACAAGTTATATATATGAAACATTATTTTATCATTATATTAAACTGAATTTATATCATTTAAATTTTTTCAAGCCTAAATATGTTCTATTTGATTTTGAATATTTCATATTTCATATTTCATATTCCATCTTTTTACTTTTCAATGTCTTTTTGGTTCCAATTTTTTGTGTTTAATCATTCTTATTTATTTTCTATTTCTCTCTATATATTTATTTTGTTTTTAATAAGCCTATAAAGCTGTATCTGTTGAATAGATTATATTATCACCCACTATTTAAAGAGAAAATTATTGGATTATTTGCAAAAAGCTTGACACAGAAATTTTTTATATGAATCTAGAATATCGGTTTAATAATTTTTTATAAAAACGGTTTTTTTAAAAAATTTGATATATTTGTCATGTAATTTCACTAAATCAATATATATCCTATTTTTTAGATCAATATTTCAAATTATTTATTATATAATATAAAAAATCAAAATTTTCTTATTTTCCTAAAATTTTTATTTTTTATATTTAAATTGATTATTTTCAAATTATTTTATTTTATTTTACTAATAACTTTAATTTAATTTATTTATTATAAATTTTGTTTAGTATAGTTTTTTGAAATGATCTTCTAGCGTACACATAGTTTATTTTTTTTAAATATAGCTTTGTTGTCTCTATTATTAAATATATCATTTTGAATTTTAATAAGGTATTTTTTTTAGTCATAAAACTTTATAGCTTCTGGAATCTCAAATTATTTATCGATCTTTAAAATATCTTTTAATAAATTATTTTATTTATTTCACCATAAAAACTAACTAATTGAATATTTTCTATAATTACAAAAAAAAAAAAAATGAAACAGTGCGTAAATTCGCTAAATTTTTAATAATATAATTGAATTGTGTAAAAAAAAGTTTTTTTATCTTAGACACTCTATTTTTGTGATAAATTTATTAATTTAGAAAAATAAAATTGTATAAAAATTGGAGCTATATGTACCTTTACGCTACAGCTCAATTCAATCTCCATAAATTTAAACTTTCTTGGATTTTTTTCAGGCTATATATATTACCATTTTTAGAAATGTTGTTTCTTGGTATATTTTTTTGAATTTAAAATCTCTGAGTGGTCTATTTATTTGTTTAACTATGTAGACTTTTAATTTTTACTATTCATTTATACTGACACATAACATGAATATTACATATTTTTGGATGTTTTAATATCTACAGGGATTATTTGAGGTTTTTAAGATAAAAAAATTGTTTTTTACACTACGAAACTATAAAATAATACTTCTGAGTTTTCCGATAGTTATGAGCGGATATAAACTAGTTATTTTTATTAAAGGTTTTATCTAATCAAAAATTGGCCTTAAAATTTTTTTAATTTAATTTTACCGATATATAAAACTATAGAAAATTTTAAAAAACTTGAATTATTTTAAAATTTAATCCAAATAAATTAGGTATATATATTTATCTTTTTAAAAAAGCCTATATGTATCTTCTAGCTTTAAAGCGACTCTTATTACAAATTTTATAATTTGCTTTAAAATATAAACCGATAAACAATATATGTATATCATTTATCGGAATAGATCTAAACTTCTTATTTTTTTTATTAATATTTTTGCAGTCTTTTTATTCCATGTAATATGAGCTGAGTTTTTTCCGATTTTTTAATGACTTTAGGTCTGTTTTTTTATATTGGGGAAAATAAATAACATAAAAAAAATGATATGATCAATTAGTTTTTTTATTATTAATTTTTATAATCAATTTATTATTTTTTCATTAATTGTCTTTTATGATTTTAAGGAAAACATTCTAATAAATCTTTCGCTGTCTCAAAAAGCAGTAAATGATAATCAAAAGTCTCAATATTTACTACTTTAAAGAGTTGAAATCAGTTCCTAGCTCTTTTTTTATAAATTATACAGACCTGAATTAACTTATGAGCCAGTTCTTCGTTCAATTATTAAGAGAAAGATTTTTTCTAAGAATAAAAAATACATTACTTTAATATCCTTTTTTTCCAATTTAATCTTGATATTGATATTTTTTTTAATATTAATTGTAAAAATTCATTATATTGATATTTAAGATGTTTTAAGAAGCGTCGCTTACTATAATTAAAAATAAAAATTAAAAAAAATTCAAAAACTTTCGAGAAACTTATTAAAAAAATCTTTAAATTTACACTAGCTTTATCTTTTATCAATCATTTTTTGGAAAGAAAGCAGGTAAAATTAGGAGGATTTTTTATGCAATTTTCCATTATATGAATATTTATTTTATTATTTTATTTTTAATCTACTAATATCACAAATTATATTCCATAAACCCACAATTATTACCATTAGATATAAATAATTGCTTTTTTGTGAATTTTTTTTAAATTTTTGCAAAAAAATGTATTTATGTGTATCTTATTGATTTTTTTTTGGTTTGAAAAAGGGATTTATTTCTTATAATAAAACACTATTAAAAATTAATCCCAAAAGAGATTCAATATTTTACTGTGTACTGCCTTTAATAACAGTAAAAAAATACCCTAATAAAAAGAAGAAATATATTATATTCATAAAATTCTTTATTCTATATTAGCTAAAGAGAAATAATTAAATTTTTTTATCTTCTAACAAATGAGATGAATGATAATTTTTAGACCCCCCCCCTCCCATTTTTTCTGTTAATTTTTCGACAGAATTAACAAAAAATTGTTTTAATTTCGAAAATTCCGCATATTAAGGGAAAAAATCTGCAGATACAATTTTTAAAACTCAACTTTTGCCATAAAATTTTATAAAATCCCACAAAAATATACATTCTAAAGTTTTTTTCTAAATTTGGTTTTTATCCTCTTTATTAAAATGTTATTAAGATTTTAAATGGTTAAAATTTCGGTTACTAGCAGCTTTATTGAAAAAAAAAAAAAAACTTAACGTAATTAAATGTCCCAATGATTCTTTAGCTATTTAATTATGAATTTTTTACAAATAAAATATCTTTTTGTTAGAAGGTAAGGGAGGTGAATAAAGGTTTATTTTCAATTTCATAAACATAAATTCAAATATTAAAGGAACCATCAATTTTTATATTTAATCAATTCAAATTAAATCGATAATTAAATGAGGACTAGATAAATTATACTCAGCTTCAAAACACCGTTAATAAAAACATAATATTAATATATATATAATATTCATATTCCTTGATTTTAAATTTTGTTTTGAAGGATAAGAAATATTTTATATTTTATTAAAAAATTTTTTTACACGAAATATGAACTATATGCTCTCTTTTTATGAGTTTTTTTTTTGAAATTTTTTATTTGAGAGAAGCATTTGTAGAAAATTCATTATTTTTCTAGTTTAATTTTACTTTTAATACAAATTTGGGTTATGTTTTTTAATTTAAAATATATAATCTATAAATCTAGTAGTAATTTTTTATCAAGTATAACTCACTGTATAAATTTAGCGATTTCATTCGAATCGACCTTTTAGTTCAAGAAATACAGTTAAATCTTTTTTTTTTAAAAAAAGATACAATAAATAATATAAACTCAAATATAAGATTTCAAAGTGTTTTATTTTTATCTATTTTGTATTTTGAGTCTATTTTAAAAATAATAAATATAATTTCGGTTTTCACTAAATCGTGCTTATGTGAAGGTGCTAGATAATATATCCATAGAGGTATATAGCTAAATTGATCTCTATAATCTTTTATTATATCTAATGTCTTTTTGATTTCGACCCATTATTTTTTTGGGATATCAGCTCAAAATATATAAAATATATCAGGCATCCTTTTTTTAGATAAAAATAGACGATCTATACAATAAATGAATGTATTTCAAAAACACATTTTTTAGAAGAATTAAGGCAAAAAAAATCAAATATTATATGTATATATCAACTAAATGATTATATTCAATAAAATAAAGCAGAATTGATACATATATATATATTAATGCTAAATTATTTCTATTTTAAAATAAATAGATCATTTTTTAAACTTAAGAAATTTAAGAATTTGGCGAATTAATAGAAATAAATCGAAAATAATCAAAATAGTGCTTCTTGTTAAAAATAAATAGAATTTCACAATAAAAATATTTAAACTGAAATAAAATTGATATTTGAAATTTCCTTTTTTTTAAAAAAAATTATAAATTATTAACCAAAATTGAATGGCTCTATAAGTGGATTAATATATCATTTTTTATTGGATTTTATTAATAAAAATACTATAAAAATTTATATTTTAAAATTTATTAACCAATCCCATCCCTGCCCACTAGGGCTTTTATACCGTTTCGGCTTTTATTTCAGGTTAATAAATCATTTCTTAGTTTAAATTTCCGTATATTCCAATACCAAAAACGACAACTCACCCTAAACTAAAAAAATAATTAAGCCTTAATATACAAAATTTCATTTTCAAATTTATTATTAAAATATTCATACATTATATAAAAAATCTACATACCCACGCATATTTTTTTTTGAAAGAGTTTTTTTAAAAAAAAAATTCCAGAAAATCCATTCTATTTGGTATTTTTGCGATAAAATGATATTAATTTTTACAATATCCTCGAATATAAGTAGGTTTTATACATCCTTCCACCTAAATCCAAAAAAATGAATTAATTAAACATATCTCTATTAAAACTACAAAAATCTCCGATTAATCGCTTTAATACTATTAAATCTACCTAAAATACATTTTCCACCCACAAATTCTCGTTCTAATATCAATTATATTTAATTCAAAGTTCAGATGAAACAATCAACTATCTTCTAATCATCTTGTATAAAGTTTTTTATTTCTGGTTAAAAATTAAAAAAAACATTAAGCTATACAGTTTACTCCAAATCAATTTATATCTAAATATATAACTAATAAAATATAATTAATTCCTTTAAATATACCTATAAAACAATAAATTTATTTTTTTCCCTCCTCTATTCATTTATTTAACAACAACTCATCTAAAATAAAAAGTGGTAGTAATTTTAAATAAATTAATATACCCAAATATTGTTAAAATCATATTTTAGGAAAACAGTTTGTGAAATTTTCAAATTTATTTTTAGCTTTAGTTTCTATATAATTAGAGTAGAATCACCCAAAAATAATTAAATATAAATGCCATTTTGAGAATATGGTAAAATATTATAAATTTCTATATTAATATAAACGATACAATTTTAAAATCAAATCTTATTCTTTATAGTTTATATTAATGGATAAAACTTATAGCTCGAAGAATGTGATAGCTTCTTAAGTTTATTCAAAAAAAGAAAGATAATCAATTTAAAATACTAATAAAATATTTGATATCCACGCTTAAAGATGAATAAATTATTTTATAACTTAATTTTGGCTATAAATGGTTATTCCAAAACAAAATTTGATGCTTATGGAGTTTTTATATAAAAAATATTTGCTTTATTCAACTATCCATTGATTATTCTTCTTATTCTAGTAAAATTCGGATTTTTTAAAATAAAATAGTAGGTGTATTGCTCTTTCAGGATCTTAATAAAAACTTATAAGTTCTCATAAAATACTTTTAGAAAAGTAATTCATAACTAGAAAAATTATAAAAGAATAAAATGTCCCATATAAAAAACGTTATAAGCTTATTTATATAATTAAATTTCAATAAAAAAAAATTACAACTTAAAGAAAAGTTTTTTTATTTTTATTTAATTATAAAAGCAAAAAAAAAAAAAAAAGTATGATAATAAGGTGATATCTAAATAAATAGATTACTGTTGCTATTGATGATAGATATTTTTAATGGATGTTAGATGGGATGTTAATTGGTCAAATATACATAAATACGGTTTATTTTTTAATGGATATCCAGCGATATTCTTGTTTTAGGAACAGCAGCAATCGGGAGTTTTTTTAACCTTCCGAAATACTTTTTGCATATTAATCTTATCGAGTATAACCTTGAATTATTAAAATAGCTTGATTGGCAAAAGTTTGAACTTTTTATTGGTAAAACTTCCAGTGAACACCTTTCTATATCAAGATACCCCAAAACCGAATATTTTTTACCATAAATTGAGCTCTCTTCTGAAATTTTCAATAAATATTTTTTTAATCATCTAATCAGTTTAAAATTGTTTTGAGATCATACTTTGACGCATATTAAATGCCACTAATCATTTTAAACTTCCCATATGCTATATGGTCAAATCCTCTTTTAACACAATAAATCTTGTGTTTTCCTAAGTATAAAACTTTTAATTCCCTAAAATGGATTGAAAATTTTGAGCTCTATTGTATATAGGCATCAATAATGATTATTTAACCAGGATAATATGAAAAAGACTATCCTTGAGATACTATGCTGTTTTTTTTTAGTTTGGACAAATTATTTTTTAAAGCTTTTTTTATTGCATTAGTTGTACTTGAAATTAATATTTGTGATGGATCAGAATTTATATTGAAGGATTTCATTATATTTGAAAATTTTGAATAAACTTCAAGGTATGCTAAATAAAATATCAGATAATCATTTAAAGAAATATTGGATTTTATTCATTTATTACTCTTCATACTTAATGATTCTGTACTTAAAAACAAAAAAATATATGTAAAATGAAGGGATCAAAAAAGTGTTCAATTTCTTTAGAAAGTCCTAATAAAATTTTTCGGATTAATGTTCTATATATATCTCGTTGATTCGAAATTATTTTGAAATATTTAATTTTCTTTAAAATGTTTATCTATACCCTCTGCTCTTGAAAAATGTCTTTGAAAATTAGAATCGGATTTTTTTAGGATATTTTTTTTCCTTAAAAATACATTGTATTTAGGTTTAGAATTTTATCTAAGATTATGCGATTTTATTCGAGATTTGTTGAAAGATTTCGATATTAATAAATTAAAAAGTATAAGCTTACCTATCAAAAAAATTGGATTATTTTTAGCAAAAATCTTTTTTTCGAATTTTTTTCTATTTATTGTAAATAATTCAACAAATTTTTAAATTTCTCAATTTGTCAAAATATTTTATTGTTTTGAAATTGAACTAAATTTGCGGTAAACACGGCTTGTACATTTTTAACGAATTATCACCGATTTTTTGTATTTAATTGATTTATGCATATATATATTTTAAATACAGCATTTTATTGCTCATGACTTCTAATATATTTAGTTGCATTTATAAGATTTTGAAAAATTTATAAATAAAAATATATATCTCCATATTCAAATTTTTTATCACCTGCAGCTAATATTAGCGCTTTATTTAAATATTTATGGAGTTTAACAGAAATTAGTAGTTTATGTAATTGATCATTATAAAAATTTTGAGATAAAAATATTTTCCAATTGTCATCAAAACGGTGTTAGTTCTATTTTATTCAAGGAAATTATTAGTGTAAAATTACCTCGTTAAAACTAATTCTTCGGAAGTGATTTTTATTTTTTAATTATGAGGGGGGCCATACATTTTCCTAATTTTCATCTATCTCAGTCAAATTAGTAATTATTTTTAGAACTATTAATAATATCTAATTGAATATTTGTTTTTTTAAAGTTGAGTTAAACCTATAAAATCAGTTATTTGTTTTTTTTTTGTATAAAGATTGGTAAATTCATACAAGTTTTATTATTATTTTTTGAAACAATTTTCAAGTGGAGTTTAAATTGAAATCTTATTCTCTGGGAACCCATCATGTTTTTTTACGGATAAATCCAAATAAAGATCGAAATTTTTTCTAATTGATGATTTTAGATTTTTAATCAATCTGAATTTACTTTTAATGAAAAATGAGATTTTGAGTTTAAAAATTGGTATATCTTATTTCTCAGTGCGTGGAACAATAATTAATTACTGTGACCTTATTTTCGGAATTCTAATAAAAATTGAAAATTTAGGAGCCTAATATGCTATAAAATTCATTATTTTGAAGGATTTTTCATCATTCTTAAAGTTATATTTTATTTTTTCGAATTATATTAAAATTATTTTTCTTTACCTATGAATTATAACTAGATTTAAATATAAAAAAACACTTTTTTCATCTAAAAACACCACTAAAAACAGAGTTACTATATCTTCCGGTATATAAGTAACATATTAATGTAGAATTTGAGAGCTTTTAAAAATATTCAAAAGAATTTTTCGTGCTTATCACTATTCAGGTTCAATTTATAACAAGCCTTTCCTTTAGAACTGAATCAAATCCAACTTTTAATTCATTTTTTTATACTTAATTAAAAACTGCTCCAAACTTAAAAGATTTTATAGAACTTTATGATTCTTTTTTCTCTCAAGTAGGTAAAATATGAGTATATTATAATATATTCTGTCTCAATCTCCTTAACATATAACAACCTTTTGATCTCACAAGACTATTTTATTCCTTCATATGTTTTTGATAACTCGTCTGTGAGAGATATATATGTTATTTTTTCCAAGAATCCAGAGTTATTTTTGTATTAATTGTAATTTTTTAGCAATCCTTTAAGATTTTATTCCTCTATTTTTAAAGCTGAATCACAACCTGAAGAATTCTTGCTTTTGTAGCTACATTTTGATAAGTTGTATCATTTGATATAAAAAAAATCTACCAAGAGTCACATATTCTTCATCTTGCGCTCAATAGCCTTTATTTAGGAACAATTATTAATTCTTTTTCTTGATAATTCCATCTTTATAAAATATGACCCAAAGATATATTATTTTTATTGATTGATTATATTAAAAGCGAATAATTAATTGTATGGGATATTTATTTATTTCAGCTATTTGTTTCTATTTTAAATTTTAAACATTTTAAGGAGTAATATTTTACTTTAAAGTAAAAATCAAATGTTTTTTATACAAATATATTCATAGGTTAATGTTAAATACATATGCATCGATTTAGCTTATATTATAGAAAGTGATATCCAATCGATTTTCAGATATTTTTTAAAGATCTTTTCATATACTTGCGGTAGAAAATGTGCGGTAAAAATATAATCTGCCGATTTCCCCCCAAATTCGTGGATTCTTTCGAATTCTTTCGATTTTTTAATAATTTTCTTGAATCTTAGCATTTAACCTTTTTCACATAGTTTTAATAAAAAAAGTGATAGAAAAATATTTTAATAATAAGTTTTATTTACATATCCCTATTTCTTTTTATAAAAAATTTCAAAATAAATACTCTGCGCCAAATAAGATATTTCAATTTGAAAATTGCAGCTACAAATTGATCTTAAACAAACGGAAAACTAAAATTTTACTTTGAAATATATTCATCACCCGAAAAATATAGATATTTATTACATTTTTTCGGAAAATCACATTTATAAAAATTTAATTTCAAAATATGGTTTTTATAGGGGTTTTCATTGTTAGAGAAAAATTATTTCATTTTTGGGGGGATTTTTTTTTCATTGTTAAAAACGCATAATTTCATTTTTGGAAACTATTATTACAGCTAGGGCATGTTCAATTAATTTATTTTGTGGAGAATTAATTAATGATTAATTAGACAAATTTTCAAACAAATTAATTGTTTTTTTGAAAAATTTTAGAGAGCTTTATTGGGCTTTAGAGCTATTTTAAAAAAAAATTCTAAAAATTGGTAAAAAAATGTATTCCAATTTGTCAAACTTAGTCTAAAGCAAAAAAATATCAAAAATTTTATTCTTTGGGATTGGATAATCAAAATAGACTATTGTTCACCGTGATTCAACTTTTTTGATCTTTTTTATGAAAAATAGTCCTATAGTCTAAAAAAAATTTTTTTTTTCTTTCATTCATTTTGAAAGTTATTGTAACCAAAACGATATTCTAATTTAACCCGAATATCATTAGAAGAAAATTCATACGATGAGACTTCAAAATACGGTAAAAAAGCAAATTCGTAAAATTTGGTGAATCAAATAAACATATAAAACGAACTAATAAGATTTGCTGTTAATGGTATGTGATGGCTTATATAGTTTACTGGATGTACGTAAAGCATTTAATAAAAAAAATTAAAATAGTTTTGGGCCACAAAAAACGAAAATTAAATGGTCTTTATTAGATAAATAGGGAAAATTACATGTTTTTTTCGGGTTCCAGGTAGATAAGAGCTCCATTATTAACAAAATATTTTGTAATTATTGTTAAATAACAGTATATAATCAAAATAAAAGGACATAAGAAAATTTTACTGAGTTATTCTTCTAAAGATTGGAGTTTAAGATAAATTTACTACAGATGCTGCGCATAATATGTAATATCAAGTAACACGGATGAATTTTTTAATGAAGTTGCTTATTTATCTATTTTTGAATTTTTTTAAAAAAACTAATGCTGAATTTGATCAAAAAATTTATACGTTTTTATTATCAATTGTTTTTCTGTTGATAATTCAGTGAACCTATTTTATGAAAAGAATTATCATTTAAACACTGGCTTTTGTATTTTTGTTTTATTTGCCATGTTTATAAAAAAAAATTCGATTTCATTCGTGATAAAATAAAAAACTCACTATCATTTTCAAGTAACATAAAAAAATTCTTTTCTTGGGTCCTAATTCACAGCTCAGCCATTTCAATATTGAAAGTTACTATATAAATTCCAATTTAGTCATAGAAAATATCATTAAAAGTATTTTAATATAAAATATTAAAGCACAACCTTCTCTATCTTTTCTAGCATTAATTGATATTATATGATTTTTAAAATTCTCTAACAAAAACTCTAACCAATATATACATTCTCAAAAAAAAGCTCTCCTCAGTTCTAAATATTTTAATTTATATAAATAGTGATGTTTTCTAAATATGGTTCTAGTTGAAAAATTTTAAATAGGATTTCTGCCTCGTAAAAAGTTGGTAGTATAATCGCAATTTATAGCTATTTAAAAATTTAATTAATTCGTATATTATATCTTAAATATTTTAAAGGATTTTTTTATTTTAACTTATTTTCTGAATACTACATATTTTATCCGGCTCTAACTTTCACTAATTTAACATTTCTTAGGTATTTCCATTATCAAAATCTTCATTCTAGTATACTATATAAAATTAATTTTTGATTATTATCAGCCCGTCTATCTACCATTTTAATTAATTTCAAAATTTATGCTTTTTTTTCTCAAAATTGTATTAACTAATGTTTTTTTTTTTTTTTAATAAACCACAAATTAAGTTAAACCATATATTTCTTAAAAAATTGATTTTCTTACTCAAACCATTTATATTTAATAAATTAAATCATGCAAAGATACAAATATTAAAAAAATTTAATATTGTCAACTGGTATCTATTTTTATTTTAAACATTTCTATCATAATTGGACTAGATTGATGTTTTACAAAAATAACTTTCCTGAAAAAGATAAAAATTTATAAATAAAATTGCGGGGGGGGGGGGGATATAAATTTCCATTATAGCTATACTTTTGATATATATTTTTAGGTTATCTAAATGGGATCTTTAAATATTATTTACATATTCCAAATAAATTCTATTAAATTTTTTAAACTTTAATGAACATAATCTTGATTATTTTTTCTCATTTTTAATCGTATTATTTCTTGTATAGAATAAAATTTAAAAAAATTTACTCCTCAATTCTTCACTAAAAGTATCAAACTAACCATTAAGAAATATACTGTCAATTTTTTTTTAGTTTTTTTTTAGTTTAGAATTAGATAAATTCAAATTAATTGAAGAGCTATAGATTTTAAGATAAATTCTTTTTTTTTTAAAAAAAAACAATGATTAGAATCATAAATAAATATCTTAGTGAATTAAGTATGATCTAGTTTTTAATATTCTGTCTACATCTTATCGGAAAAATTAGATCTGGGTTTTTTATAAAAAGGTCAGCCTCACTGAATCTTCTTTCAACCTCGATAGATTAGAGGATATTTAAAAAAAGTTTTTATATTTTTTCTAAGGATTCTGGCCTGGTCCCAGTATGTTCAAATAGCACCATCTGGCTTCTTATATCGCTGAATACCTTGAATGTTGCTGTTCCCTATAATATTTTCATTGTTTTTTTCACAATAAAAATTTCAAGCTCTTTTTTTTTTTTTGAAATATTGTTTATTTTAAAATATTCTTGTATACCATTTTTTTCTTCTACAACTTCATCGCTAGTTTCATTATTAGCTATTAGACCATTATATATATCTAATTCTGTTTGTATAATGTTGTATATACTTTCAGTCTTGAATATTTAATCCTTTGAAAAAACTATTAAGCTTTATTGATTCGAGTCATCTAAATACAAAATCAAGCTATCTAGGCTTTAATTTCTTCTCTACTCTACGCTATTCCTTATTGGATTGTAAATCATATTCCCAAAATATAAATTTTATGATCCATGTTTTTAATAATAAATTCGAATACCTTTGATGATTTCAAAATTTCAGAATCATCCCTGAAAAGTGCTTGAGATCATATTTAAATTAAATCAATTATATCCGAAAGTTCCTTAATAAACGAAAATTATATTCCATTAGGGAAAAATAATATGGAATCTAAATCCATAAGCGTTAATTTGAGCGTGCTTTGTAACATCAAAAGTGTTTTTATCATATTAAATATGGAGCTCCATCTCTTTTTTGAACCAATAACCAAATTTTTTCCCCAAGAGCTCTTAAGTTATTTTTTTGCAAAATATAATTTTTAAGAGGCGACCTCTTAAATATTTTTGCGAACATTCTAATTTTATGGGTTGTATTATTGAATTAAGGAAGGGTGATTTTATTTTTCGAGGTCAATTTTTTTATTTGGAATAATCTTGGATCTTTTTCAAATTCTTCATCGCTGCTCAATTCGCTCTCATTTTCAGTAAAATTATTATTTATAGCATCAAAGTTCTGGGTAAATTGATGGTTTTTTAATAATACACCATATGAATCTTCCCTCTGGTGGATTTTTGAAAATTTAGTACCACGAGTATCCGTTTCCAAAATATTATTTTTTATAACACATCAACTACCCCTAAGTTAATTCCATGAGCAAAACACATTTGATGGTAAATTCATGCAAGTGTTAATATTTTTATCATAATCAAAGCGCCGTCAGTAAAAAAGGAAACTAAAAGTTTTTTAAATATTATTCCATAAGCAACTAGTTTATTTTCGACAATTTAGACCGCCTTATTTGCGTACATAGAATCCTTTATTCTTAACATAGCGAGTCCTATAACTTTTTTTTCTTTATTGTGTAGATTAATCCCCGTGTACCTTCTGTTTCTTATTGAATTCCATTCATTTAGAGTTATTATAATCAGCCTCTCAGGCTTATTATTTTCTTAGTAAATTATTTTTTACAAGTCTAATTTATCACCATACTCATCAAAATTTTTTTTGATTCCTTTCTCTTTCTTTGGTATTTTATAACCTTGTGAAATCCCTCCATTTCTAATTTACTCACTGTTAGTAAGGGTAGAAAAAGATATTCTGTCCAAGGCAACCAGCTTTGCAGAAAATTTTTGTGGATATCTTATTTATTTTTTTTCGAAAAATGCCCCAAGTTTATTTAGAGGTTTGGTAATGACTTCTGATTTTTCATCCTTAAAAAAACCATTATTTTGTGTCATATTGTATCTGCATGATGTAGTAGCTTGATGAAGTTTAAAATTTTGCTCTCAGTATCTGCATTTAAACATTTTAACGTTTCTATAATGAAACATTAAAATTTTCCAAACCTCGGAATTTTTTTCAGTTATAGAAATCCAAAAAAAGCTTTTTTCAGAAATTTTTTATCCATAAATTACATTCTGAATGAACTTTTTTGTTTTAAACATATTTATCCTTTAGATAATGTATTGAAGATTTAAAATAAATTTTAACTGAGTATTTTTCTGTGTCATAAATTAATCAGCTGCTTAAATATTATACTCTCCGATTAAAAATTTTTAAACTTTTTGTGGATAAACTGTTAAAAGAATAAAAAAAGTTCTTACAGAAGAAGTTGCAAGATACAATACGAGAATCAAAATCAAAATCAAAATCAAAATTATAAAAAGCATATTAACTTATTATATTTTTATAAAGATTATAAAAAATAGTTTATTACTTTTATATAAATATATTTTCTTCCATTGGAGCTTTAAAAAATTTTTTTTGAATTTTTTAAACTATCGTGTCTCGATGAAATATTTACCACTTATTTTAACACTTTTAAATAAGTAAATCTCCATAATCACATAAACATAAATTTTTTTGTGAAAGAAATTTTACAAAATTTTATTGGAAAGCGATGTTTATATTTTTTTATGAGAGTTTTTTAATCTTTTAAAATCAGTTTTTACGAAAATTGTATCAAACTTTCCGCCATTAAATAAATTTTAATAAAAATAAATTGTTTTAATTGGGTAAATTTTTTCTATAATAGAAAAAAATTTCAGAAATACAAGTGTAAACTCAATAAAACTTTCGGTACTAAATAAATTTTACCAATAAAAATATCTAAAAAAGCATGATTAATTGAGACAAGAAAAATGATTAATCGATTAATTCTTAATTGGAGAAAAAAAAATTAATCGATTAATCCAAACATGCCCTAATTGCAGTATTGGAGATGTTCATTATCATAGTTGTAGAAATTTCCCCAATTTATTTAACGTAATTACTAGATTTCCTGTAGCGACAAATGGGAATGGGATGAAATTTAATAATCGTTTTTTCCTTTATTATATTTTTATTTTGGTTTTTTCTAGTGTTATAATATTGTAAATAAACTCCCTTCTTTTTTTTTTTTTTTAAAAAAAAACTACTTGATTTGAATAATTCGATGTAATTATTTTTACAGAAGAAATTTATAATTCAGATCATTCAGTTATATCTTCGGTCTCATATAAAACATCCAAGCTATTAGATGGATTATCATTTGAAGCTGTCAAAAAGCGCATAAAAAAAATAATCATAAAATAAAAATAAAAATAAAAATAAAATGACAAATAAAATAATTATTACTTTATGAAGAAAGTTCCATTATTTGTTCTCGTATTTGGTAATTATATTGAGGAATTGGTTTTAGATAGACATTTTTGAAATTATTAAAAAATTGAAGGACCATCATAATTAAATAAGATAATATCTTTTGATTTTCGGTGCCCTCAAATTTTGCTATTTTCAATTTTCTGATGGTATATTGAATGGATTTGTTCTTGGTGAAATCATACAAGACAGAAATTCTTTTATAAAAATAATTGTGGCGAATTATTCAAATCAAGTGGTAATTATGCTACACAAAGTGGGAAAATTTCTGAAACTATGAAAATATACATCTCCAATCTCTTAATATTATGCCTCCAAAAATTTAAAAAAATCCCCACAATCATGAAATAATATATCCCTAAGAATGAAAAAAATATCAGAAAAAAATGTAATAATATGCCTCTAAAAATGAATTTATGTGTTTTTAACAATGAAAAAAAATCCCCCCAAAGATGTAATTATGTGTCTCTAAAAATGAAAATTGTCACCTCTAAAGATTAAAATCCCTGTAATAGCAATACCATCCCATATCTATTAAAATTTGTAGTATTAATTTTGATTGGAGTTTTTAAATTTCTTTAAAAAACACTTTAACCAAATTTAAATTATTAGCTCATAAAAAAAATCCCACAGCTTGCATCCCTTTATCCCCATGTCTTTTTTATCACTTCATTATATTCAAATTAAGGCAAATTACACTATTTAAAAGACCATCCTTCACTAAGATTTGAAAAAAAAACTTTCAAGGCCAGATTATAAATATAAACAAGTTTAGTTAAAATTTTATCAAAACTTATTATATTAAAAAACGGGCTTTTGTTAAAATAAAAAGATTATAGTTCAATGCTGATGAGTTGAGAAGACCGGTTTGATGTAAAGGTATATGGGCATAAATATAAACAATAGTAATATTTCAGTATCTGGAAAATAATTTATGAATTTTAATGGGATTTGCAGCCAAAAGTGAAATCTGTCGAGTTTTCCATATTAAATATATTTTACCCTGATTCTGTCGATATATTAACACCATCTCCTTGCGCACGGATGATTTTCTTCATGATTGTTATAAGCGTCTTAGGTTACTCTTTTCTCATGACGGAGTTTTCTCTGTGATAAACTAACTCCAAATTAAATACACTTCATCGCTATTTCCTACTAATGGTAGGAACGACGTGGAAAAAACCCCCCCAATACAACGCACCCGTAAAAATAAAGCAATTAATTTCCCAATCCGTGGATATTATCTTCGCCACTATAAGATATGGTTATTATATTTGTAAAAATGGGTTGGATTTAGCAAAGAGGTTGATGGAAATAAAATATCGTTCAGATACCAGCGCCATTTAGAATAGATTTATAAAAGGATAAAAATAAAATGATTTATGGAGAATTTTTTGGAATATCGTGTTTTAAATTTATAAAAAACATAATAAAATTGGGATTAGTTCATTAATAATGATAATAGTATGGTTATAAACGAAAAAAAGGTAAATATACTATTATTAATAGTACACTATACAAAGATGAAATACGCGTATAAGGAATACGGTAGATAGGTTTGTAAAAGCATTTCAATTCAGATATTTTATTTTCTAAAATCTTAGATGTGTATTTATAATAATTACATTTGAGTCTCCTACCTCGCCATATAATTAGGTTCATTGATTTATGCCGTTGGAACTTTTATAAAATGATTAATTCGTAAAAATAGACTTCCCCACTAACTCAAATGAATTCC
This sequence comes from Smittium mucronatum, assembly GCA_001953115.1. Lineage (NCBI taxonomy): Eukaryota > Fungi > Kickxellomycota > Harpellomycetes > Harpellales > Legeriomycetaceae > Smittium > Smittium mucronatum. The sequence goes on from LSSL01001967.1 coordinate 41,233, forward strand.
TTTATTGCTATAGATACTAATAAAATGGTCTTGCTGTGAATGATAAAGATCCTAAATAAGTGTTTTTCTTTGAATCGGATAATTAAAAAATAGGCGTCATTTAAGTTTCAAAGTCTATTTAATACATCTAATATGACCGGATCTTTATTTCCGTGTTCTGGATTGATAATCTCCAACACTTAACTCTTTGTTTTAATATTTTTCAACTAAACATATTTTGGGTTCAGGTAAAGTCTCTTCATATTCTATGGTTTTCCAGGGAAATAGGAAAGTATGAAGAGACGAAACGGCACCTAAAATATTAATGGTCAGAAATGATAACCAAGTCATTGAGTTAATTGATTTTCATGGCAATCGGTTTATTTTCAAGCATGTGTTTGCTATTTTCACATTCAATTAAAGTTACAAGAGCATAAAGGTTGAACAACTTCCATAGTGGATTCCACCACATTTAGTACAGAATGATCAGCAATACATTGGATTCCAGCAAATTAAAGGAAAACAAGTGATTATAGTCCCGTTCTTATTAACTCGGCGATGTCAATCTAATCATAACCACCGAATTCAATAAATAAAGGTCACTTATTAAATATTCCTATTGGACAATAATCAATGAGGCCCCAGACTCATGAAAAGCTCGGATTCATTCAATTATATTCAAAAGGACCATTAAAATGTAGTATTAAAGGGGGGAGGGGGGGATAAAAACAAGATGGAAAAGGGTTAGAGAATAGTTAGAGGTGAAAAATGAATTGGGTTGGGCTTTTTATTGAAAGTCAATAAGGACAAGAGAGACAAAAAGTAAAAAAAAGAGAGCAAGTTATTCTTTTGGCTCTTCGTTCTTAGTTTCGGCAGGGGCCGCACCCTCACCATATTGTTGATCCTCTACTTCTATTAAATAATATAATGTTTTAATGAATATATAGATAAACGTATATATAAGAAAAGCTAACCATTTTGGAGGTCGGAAGTCCACAAAGTCAAGTTGTCACGGAGCAACTGCATAATCAATGTGCTGTCTTTGTAAGAGTCCTCGTGTAAGTTATCGAGTTCGGCTATAGCCTCATCGAAAGCTTGTTTAGCAAGATTACAAGCAAGTTCAGGAGAGTTCAAGATTTCATAGTAAAACACTGAAAAGTTGAGGGCAAGACCCAATCTGATGGGGTGGGTTGGGGCTAATTCTTTATCAGAAATCTCGGAGGCTTTCTTATAAGCGCTAAGAGCGGTGTCAGCAGATTCTTTGCGGAGATCAGCGCTCATGAATTCAGCGAGATATCTATGGTAATCACCCTTCATTTTGTAGTAGAAGACTTGGGATTCGGGAGTAGATGCTCCTGGGATCAAGTTGGTGTCGATGGTTTCCAAAATATCGTTACATACATCTTGGAGCTCCTTTTCGATGGTTTGTCTGTAAGTTTTAATTAGCTCAGCATGTTGAGTGTTTCCACGCGAAGTCTCCTTGGCCTCGATAGAGGTGACTACTCTCCAGGAAGCACGTCTAGAACCAATGACATTTTTGTAAGCAACTGACAACAAATTGCGCTCCTCAATTGTGGGTTCAGAATCAAGCTATTAGGGCAACAAAAAACGCGATTAGTTATGAAACAAAATAATAACAATAATAATTACCTTGGCAACAGCCTAAAGTCCGGGTAGAAGTGGATAAAAACAAGTATAAAAAAAGATGAACATTGAAAAATTGGTAGATAAAACTGACCTTCATATAACAGATCATCTCTAAAAAACAAAAAGAAGAAATATTAAATTAAATAACTTTTGTTAAATAAAAGAAAATTCAGTACCTTCGTAACGCTCAGCCTGTTCAGAGAGTTTGGACATGTAAACCTATATCAAGGGTGAATAAGATAGGTAAGGATATGCTAGATTTTTTTTAAATACACATATATGTGTAAATAGTTACCAAAGATTCTCTGTCCAAACCGACCTACATAGCAAAACAAAAAAGTAAAATCAATAAGATGGTGAAATAAAGAGTGGTAAGCAAGATATACAGTGAAAGTAGTTTACAGTTATTTCGCTTGATGGCATGTTCAACATTTTTTTTTATTAAGAATTGGGAATGAAAAAAGACCTGGTTTGATGAGTAGATATAACTGACACTGAAGAAAGATGAAAACGATATTTTAGACAATTATAAAAGCTATAGACTATTCCCTTTAGCCCTTGCTTTTTTGTTTGTTTGGAAATAGGTCAGTTTTGTCATACATTGTTTTAGCCTTACTCATCTATTTTTATGCTGATCAGACTCATACCATTGGCCAAAGTATTAGTCATAGTTTCCAGCCTAATGGTTTCACATATTTCACCCATTCGAACGTTCTATTGGAGGTTGATTTCAGAGCATTCCATTTGTTTTCTTTCCATATTTAGCCGCCAAACCGCAAACATGCTAAGCTCCTCTCCAGATTGGACTCAGATTCCCTCCCAATGGTATGTCTCAACTCTTATATACACAGCACATATAACCAAATCATATTTACATCCGCCTATATTAAATAATAATTGACCAATTATATTCTTGGAGATGTCTGACATTTTTCAAAGACCTGACCGGATACGGTAGGCTTTATTGAGGAGTAATTTCCCAATCTATATTCACACCTATAGGAGGCAAAATTTCGATATTGATAGCAGAGTGTTGTCACCCAATTCTCATCTGCCCAATCTTGAAAAGATATTTATCGACTTTTTCATCCAGTTCAATGCCTTTTCCAAAACGCGGCATCACTGATAACCAGCCAATAAACGAACTCTGATTGCTATCACCAGCTTCTAATACAAGTTGTCTGATGAACCTTCCTACCAATGAGCGACAATCATACATTTTTTTCCTTTAACTGGCACTCTGATATTAATGTGGGTAGATGGAAGATGCTTACTACATGCCCAAATCCATATTTACATTTCGGTTGGCGTTAATAGGTAGACAAAATCTGGAAAAAATATATATAACCTGGAAATTTCCGCAAATTCTGGAAAATATGTACAGAATCTATTTTTTACCTGTCATTTTTGTCCGCAAATTTCGGAAAAATTCCTCAATTTTTTTTTGAAATGTAAACATTGGCTATTTTTTTTCTTTTGGCTAAAACTTGTCTTAGGCTATAATAAATCACCAATAATATTTTATAGAGGTGCTTCTTTCGTGGTTTCACAAAGATTTTATCTAATATATATGTCTCATTTTTACTCTTTCAGGATAAGTATTAAATTATAGCTATCACTATCCTATAATTAAAATGTTCAATTTACTATAACTCCTAATAATTGGATAAACCTAATCAACCACCAAATAGAAAATGATAGCTAGAGAAAAAAAAGGGCTTCATAATAATCCTGGGTCCCAAAATAGAATAAAAAAT
>LSSL01001968.1:0-15894 GCA_001953115.1 Smittium mucronatum
TATCCCTAAGACATCAAAATATTTCATCTCACTTAATACAATGTAAATAAATTAGTTGATATACTTTTGGGTATGATATCTTGTATAGAAAAATCAGAGAATGAATTTAAATGGATAGTGGAACTATAGTTAGGGATTATTATTAAATAAAATTTATTCATTCTTTAGATAAAATGACTATCTATCGAATATAAGTTTTATAATTTTTAAAAAAAAAGCAAATAAAAAAAATTCCAAATTTCTGCATAAATATGCATATTTTTTATAGCGGAAATTGCACTAATTGCCTATTTTTGGAAATAGTGGTATATTTTTAATAAATTTAAGTATTTCTTTATGGTATTAATAATTCATTATCGGTTTAAATTTATTCATAATATTATTTAATATTTTAAATAAAAATAAAATTTGGTTGATGTTATCAAGAAATATTTATGGTAATTAAAAAAACTAATATTCTTTGTATCGAAAATAATTTATTTTAAGAAATCCAATAAAATATTTTTGATTTTTAATTTTTAATTTTTTTGAAATAAAGATACCAACTAAACAAAAAATACCAAGATTTTGAAGGAATTTTGGTTTCATTTTAAAAAATTCGTAATTCCGGAAAAAAAATTAAAAATTAAAAAATTTCATTATTATTTACCTATAATATAAAGCATAAATAAGCCACTTATTTTATGACTTTAGAAATCCAATAATCTGTGATAAATATAAATATAATTTATTTAAATTTGAAAATAAATTTTAATTGTAAGGATTAAAAGGGTATTATTATTTAAAAAATATGAATTTTTCTTTCTGTTAATCTCTAAACAATATATAGCTCTAAAAAATGAATTGGTTTCATTAAATTTTTTAATACCGAATAATATTTTTAGTTTATTTTAGAATTATCCTCACAGAAAGTTGAAATTTTTTTTCCATATAGCTAAATGCGGAGCCAAGATTATTGTAAAAAATAATGAGGCCAATTAGGTATGAGGTGCGTTGGTTTGATTTATTTCTCTGATTATAGGTAATTTTGACATTATAACACTGAGTATTGAATAAAAAATTCATTTTTCATATTATCCTTTGAATGATTATAATAAAATAATTATATTTAAAGCGAATTATAATTAAATTGATATTAATAGTTTTTTTTTTTGGTTTACTGAAAATGATGTATAAGGTTATTGATTTAGTAAAAATAAAAACATAATAGCATAGTTTTTATTTTGATATATTTTTGGATTGTGAAATTAAATGATTTCAGAAGGGATTCACTGAAAAAATTATAAATATAATGCTCATCTCCTTATTTTTATTCCCTTGAACCAATGCCCAGTGGGTACGGAGCCGCTAGAGCGACAGATGGGAGTGGGATGAAATTTGATTATTTTTTTCCTTTTATTGTATTTTTATTTTAGTTTTTTTCTAGTATTTAAATATTATAAATAAATTCCCTTTAAAAAAAAAAAAATCCTTATTTTTATATTTGCTTAAAGTTTTTTAAATTAAATAACCATATAATTTTTCGATATAAGTTGGAAAATATAATTAAGGAACCTAATTTTAAATATATTTATATAGAGCTCAATATAACTGGGAATGGTTTATCTGAAAACTATATTTATAATCCATAATTTTTTTTTAAAAAAAAAAATTCAAATCGGGGGCGTACCAAAAGAATAAATTAAACAAAAGGTAAATTTAAAAGATTTTTCTTGTGTATGGAAGAAAAATATTTTTGGGGATAAATTCTTGTATATTTTCTTAAAACATTTAATTATAAACAAACTCATGATTTTAAAAAAATAATGCACGTAAACGCAATTTACTGTAAAAAGATACGAGTAATTTCATATACTTAGTTGTAAAAAAATAATTTAAGTATCATTTTTTATACACAAGTATTTTTTTTTGCGTTTTTTAAAGCAGTAAAATACTGTTGATGTATAATATCAGATGATTTGAAACTGGTTTGGAAAAAAAAACAACTTATTTATACAAGTTTTAGCGATAAATATAAATTTTTGTAAAAATAAAGTTTTAAAAGTATTAAATTTAATTAAAATCAGGGGCAATATATTAAATCATGCTTATAGGTAAATAGGACCGTTTCAAATCACTAGAAAGCCATCATTCAGATATGGCTTGATATTATTAGATATATTTGCTTATAAAACATCATATGAAAAAATAAATCCTTTTTAATTGATTGACTTCATGTTTTTTATATATTTTCAATAAAATAATATTAGTTTTTTTCCAATTTGATGAATGAGGTTTCATGAGGTCTCTGTTAAATTAAAAATCAATTTTCAAATCTTGAATTGTTTTTTTAGCATGAATATTGAGGTTGGGAAATAAGCACTTTTTTACAAAAAAATATAAGCCTATTAGTTGAACATTTTCTGCAAAATTTACACCAAAAAACCTAAATTTGATTTTATCAATGTTAATATATTTCTTCTTGGATAATAAAAATATCAGTTTTAGACAAAAAGAACATTGCTATTAGTTAATGTTAACATGTGATAATCTTTTCCACCATCAAAGATAAAAACTTTTAAATCATAAGAAATATGGGAGCTTTCGAAAAAAAAAAACATCTTGTATTTAATTTATCCATGCAAGTCATCTTATCAGAGAATTATAAAAAATAATAATTAGAATTTACGAAAATAATAATCTATCTTCTAGAAAGATACTGTTGTTTTTTTTACTAAATTTTTGATACAAAAAAGTATTTTTTCATATAAAATGTCCTATTTTTCTATAGTTGCTAGAATATAAGATTTTATTTGATCAATAAAAAGGTGATTAATTATATTTTTTTTTAAACTTATGAAAACCGAGATAATAAAAATCATTTTTTCTATCAACGAGATGGCTAAAAATAATTTTTTTAGACTGTTTATATATATGAACGCCGCCACTCTCTAAATGAGAAAAAATTTAATTCGTGTTTTGCATATGGTGGTTATTTTTAACTTTGAAATGTAAATTTTATTAAAACTTATATAAATTAAAAATAGCTATATATATATATATATATATATATATATATTATCCAACATGCATTCTAATAGGCTTTATTAGTAAAGATCGCCTATAATAACGGAAAATAGCAATCATAATGATGAGAAGCCAGCTGGGATTATCAATATACCTATTTTGAAATTTTTTTATCAGAATCAATAAAAAAAGACTATTTTTCAGAAAATAATTTATTTGAGAGATACTTATTTAATTCATTGGGTTTATTTTTATCGAAGTCGAAAAAACTTAATAGACTAGATTTTATGATGGGAGATAAGTAAGTTAATACAGTATCTAAGGTCATTGAGAATAGCGAAAATGTCAATAGATCATACCCCCATTTAATTTTAAATAATACTTTGAACTATCACTGAAAGGAAGTGGAAAATTAAGATACAGAGCATTTTCTAACTGAAAATAGATTCTATTGGAAGTCAAATCACAGTAGTTTGTATATACTATTTTTTTTTCGTAGAGTTTTTTTAGAGCTGTATAAAGATAAACTCTGTTAAATCTAAAAATGAAAAATGAAAATCTATGATTGGCATTCCAAGACAAACAAATGGGATAAGGAATGAATATATTCCAGCACACCAATTCTTGTAATCATTAAAGTTTTTGCATTTAATACAAATATACGCTTATTTTTTTATTTATTGTTAGTATATATCCATAGGATGTTATCGCTTTCTAAAAATATAGGATAAATCATCCTTTGATAATACTTGGGCTTCAAATCCACGAATCGATTTTTAAGTTGATATAAAATACTTTATAGCATCCCTATACCTACTTGAAGCAATGCCAGGGGGGGTCTTTCGGTTGGTAGATTGCACCCTTTTCCCGTAGGTACGCTGCCGGTAGTCCGGCAGAGGAGCTTATTGTAGTTGGGATAATAGTCTTTTCTATACGTCTTTTTCTTTTTTTCATATTTTTTTAGTATAGTTTTTAATGACGTTATCTTACAATAAAATTCCGTGATATATAAAAAAAAATATAGCATCCCTATAAAAATAAAATGAAAATTCACATATTCGTACATACAATCATAACACCCCATTTTAATTAAAAAAATAAATGTAAACAATTCATAATAATAAATTAAACAATGTATAATTGAGAAAAGCCAATAAACAAAACTAATACTCATTCCTTCATCATCCAAAAAATTCTTTGGGAAAACAACAACTTTTTTCACTAAGAAAAAAATATGTTAGTGAACAGACTATTTTCGATGTGAAATTCTTGATCCTCTGTGCTCTTCTTTCATCAAGATGTGGGGAACTCACTTGAATCACACATTTTTTTAAATTCACAAACATAGCATGAATGTGAGCAGAAAATGTTAAAACACTGACCTCCTGTTTTAGTGATAGGCTGAACATTTTACTCAATTGAAAAAGGAAATAGTAGATCTGCTCACCATTGTGCGGATATAGGAATCGACCCCTTTTGTATAATAAAAAAAAAACTGGGTAATATTTCATATGCGTGATGGATGGAGGGACAAGAGACAACATTTTTTGTAAACAACAATAATAACTATCAAGGTTCCACACGTTTACGAAATCTACCACTCATTGTGATAACAAAAACGAATTTAGATCAATCTTTTCTGAAACTACCAATGGTCATTTTTATTATGCAAGGAAAATTAATAAAAGCGAAAAAAAGCCATTTACGGAATGGTGAGAAAATCACAAAATTTTATTGCATGATTATGCAGGGGCAGTATTAATGGAGCACAAACAAAATAGAAAAAAAAAACAAGCAACAATAGATAGCTGCAAGCAAAGTTTAGTAGTATTAATGATCACAAATTATAGAGTGACAAATCGAATAAAGATCGATGGCATGAGATAATATTCTTTGTTCCTGAATTAATAGCTCGATAGTCAAGAGCCAAGGTCAAATCAAGAAATAGGTTTAATGCAAAGAAGACGCAGGGAAAAAAAAAGTTTCTTTGAGGGTATTGGTTATTGTGCTTAAAATGCACAATTTACGAGGAGTGAGGGCATCTAGACCTATTGTAGTACAGAAATTCATTATATAAAAAATAACATATATTACGGATTTAATTTATGAAAGAGCAGTGGTACAGGAGCTACTCTAGCATGTTTCAAAAAGTGTATTCTAGCAGTTAATTATGGTTTGAGACGAAAAGGAGCTTAATTGTAACAATTAAAACGATCTCCATTGGATTGAAAATTGAATTAGTAATTTGGCCAGTGTAAAGTCAGAAAGAGAACGTAATACGAATATCTTATAGGATAAAACTGTTTCAGAGAAATCATTCCGAGCACTTTCCCCAACTTTGGGGAAAACAAATCGTAATTGAGTGGGCACCAAAACTATAGGATTGTATTAAGTGTTCCCAGAAAGTTGATAAATTTCTCCCCAGAAAACTCCACATGAATGTATATTGTATATTGGCTGTCTGGCTTCCAGTAAACAGTTTCGATGTATGCAATTTCTACCAATAAAATTTCATATAATTGTGGTGTGTAGATGATAGATGCCCAACATGTCGATATCGACACATACCATTCGACAAAAATATTCCATGGATGAGCTAAATGCTGTGGGCAAATAGCCTCAATATTAAAAACATGAATCATATACACTTTTTCTGTTGGTTTCAGAACTCATATAGTAAACTCCTAATTAGTAAGTCCCTCTGGTGATCTTGCACGTAAAGTTCTGAGAGCTGCAGTAAAAATGACCTTATATATCTTAATTTGATTAACCTTCACAGGCAGCTCTGAAAATCTTCATATTTAAGCTCCGACTCGGTTTATGGTTTCTCATGAGTATAATATTATTAATAATCATAATTGCCCCTTTCTCCCTTTTCCTTGTATCTCTGATTGCCTAATTGTGTATCTTTCTCGCACTTTCTCTTCATAAGCTACATATATTATAGGATATTCCATTTTCTTGAATATATCCCCAACCTTTCCATAGCATACAATTCAGTGTCATATTAATTCATCTCTTTATCCCACACTGGACCTATTTTAAAATAACGCTTATTTATTAACCACTTTTCGTTAAAAGTAGCTATCTTCTCTCCCCTGTTATCTTCCAACAGAGGTTATTATATACCGTACTATCCTAGTAATTTTGGGTTCTATTAATAACACCAGCAAAATATTATTCTCAAAGAGGAGGTGTCTGTATTTTAACTCTTATTAAATAAGAGACGTTTATTCTCTTTATTCATTTTTTCAATTTGGCCCTGACCTCTTCATTCTGTTGCGATATTCACCTCCATCCCCTCCTTAAAATTCGACTATCTTATACACCCATAATAAGTTTGACATAACCTATCCGCACCCAGTTTTTATTTGATTGTTTGCTGTATATTCCGCCCTCTCCCCTCTTCTTATCATGAACTCTTACCAACCGCATTCCCAGATGGTCGATAATCCTAGATATGTGCAATCTAATACCCTTCCTCCACGAAATTCAAGGTATTGCGTTAATGTCCAGAATGTAGGATACCCTGTTCATCCTAGTCATTCTTCAGTAAATCTCCCTCCAAAAAAGCTTATCAACGATTCTCATGTCCGGCTTCCTGGAAACAACTATAGTAGACTGTTTGTTCCACGAGATCCCAAAAACATTCCTCCTAAAAACGACGTTAATTCTATAAAAAGATCAGAACTGCATCCGAACTTGATTAGTAATCTACAAACCAGTCGTATCTCCCGCAATGGGAGCTGCCATACGACCATCAATGATCACAATAGATATGGCTCTCCAAGTCAGCATCCTTCCAGTCGCCGTTCCGGCTGGAACGACACCGCGCTTGTCAGGAAAGAGTATTTCGATACGTATATCCCCACTCTGCCCTCTCGCAAATCTGAAACTTCCAATTCTCCAAAAATTGTCCATACTTCTTATGCCCACAAATTACAGCAACAAGTTATATTAACACCCAGCTCTAAATCGGAGAAAACCTCCGTAAAAAAGTCTGTAAAAAGTTCTGTTCCTGAAATCAGCGACTTTAAACTAGATCTTGATTTCGGTAATTTCTCTATATCTAGTGAAGCTCCTAGTGCTTCCCAAAAATCCAAGACTGATCATAGATCCAGTGCAAGATCTGCAAAGCAAAAATCCATTAGCGTGTCTTCTTCAGAAGATAGCGAAACTCTTCCTAATATCGAGACATCTTCTAAATTATCAAGTAGCTCTTCATCTATAAACTTTATGGATGATGTTCTTTCCACTATAAATAATAAACAAATGGAGAAGGATAGGCTCAGCATACATCGTGATTCAGCTCCAAATAGAAGTAGCATTGTTCGTGATCAGTTTTACTCATATAACCCTGCAAACAATATCAGTAACTACTATATTGATACAAGCAATGATTACAGAGGCTCTATGCCTAACATCAATCGTTATCAGAGCCAATTTGATATATATGCTCATCATCAGAAAGCAAATGGTCATCTAAACTATCAACGCGCGGACCCTGGTTTCGTAAGAGCTCCAGTCTTGAATCCAGCTCAGTTCAACGGAGCAAAGCTTTATCCTGAGAACCATAGAGCATTCAATGGAGTCGATAGGACACACGAATCATCCGATACAGTTTGCCTCAATCCTGGCATATTTCAATCAAGCTCCAATTCCTCCATTTCAACTTTAGCCGATTTTCCAGATCCCAGAAGATCCAAATTTGGATCTATGGGCTTTGCGGTAGATAACCGCAGATATGTAAATACATTCAAAAACTAGTCATTTTTCGGTTACTCACTCCACTTTATTTAGTCCATACTTACATTTTGGACCTCTGCATATTAATTTAATAAACTTTTTATTCTTTAATGTTGTTAAATGATTGGGTCATACCGATCACTCTATATTGAGTTTTCTATGATTAAATGTGTTTATTGACATACAAGTGTTAAAGGACTACGATTTATAAAGTTCAAGTTAGTGTTATTGTTTAGAAGTTATAAGATAAATTATTGGATGCTAATTGATTAAAGCACAGGATGTCATAGTGATTCGTGCAAATGATCTCCCCAAAGAGAGGATAAAGATGATTGTATTTCAGACAAATTAAGGTTTTTCTTAATATACCGCCAATATAACATGTTTAAATTCGTTATCACAAATTAATATAATCATGAATAGATGCTCATTGAGTGAAATAAAGATCCCTATGATAAAAACGCTTAGTATCTAGTATTTTAGGGAAGTGTATTTTTCCTGGTAATGAGTTTTAACAGCAGATAATAACAGTAAAGATTAAAAATTTAGAATATTAGATAAAAGTGAGAAATGTTTTAAACGCAAATGTACCTTCTGCATGATTTCCAATGAAAATGTTCTTATTGGGCCATTGCGATTCATAAAGCGTTAAATTTAAAACAACCCTCCAGCATTGTTTCTAGTAAGCTGGATTGGAATGGTTTATGATAACTCTAAATAACTAATAATTTCAACAATTTAAGCATCTGTAAACAGACACATTCCTAGAACTTACAACTTACGGATGTGAATAGAAGTGGAATCCTTTTAAAAAGATTACGCTTATTTGTATTGATAATAAAATGGCACTCCAGAGGCTCAATAATATAAATGCAGTAAACCTGAGCGAAAGGAAACTAGTCAAGCCATGCCATTTTTTCCGAATTATGCTGAATAACTCTCCAGAATAAGTTGAGGTGTAAATACAGTGACCCGTAAAAAAAATCCCAAGACAATCCAGGTTAAAAATTAGCAAAAATCTGCATTCCTTCTTAAACACTAACTTGGGTAATTTTTTTTCGGCATTGACTTTTTCAGAGAATATAAAAATGGGATATTCTTAAGTAAAAAATACAACATTTTACTAATGCTTTGGTTGGCATTTTATCCAAAAGCAGAGTACAAATTCACTTTTATTGGTCTATTTCCAAAATAAGACCTTTTACTATTATTTATTAGCATCAAAAAAAGAAAAAGTAAATCAGCAAAATGTTTCCCCTTTCAAATAATCACCTAAATGGGAGATTCTTTGATGAAGCTGACATTTTACTCTGTCCATTTTTTATTTCTTTTTTAGGAAATATTAATTTAAATACAAAAAATGTCTACCTTGGTAATATACCAATAAAAATTGATTTACGCTGTAGTTTTTAACAATTTGCCAGAGTATTGGGCCAATAAAACTTATCAAAAAAATTCTTATAAAAACGGGCGTCTTTTTTAACGAATAACCTCACAGATATGAGTAAAAAAAGCCAATAGCAGATGTCAGTAAGTCTTGTTTATATTTTTAGATGGTTTTTATTGAGGTTTGACCCCTTCATGTCTTTTAGGCTATTGGCTAACTTATATTAGTATCCAAATAAGAAACCAAGCCCCAAATTGGTGGATGAGTATTTAAAAATTTTACTTTTTATTGATTGTATTTAATGCTTTTTCCAATAGCAAAAATCCTTTTGGGAATTCAATTTTTGGTTATTCAGAAAGTCTAAATATTTTTTTAGAGAATATTTTCAAATTAGGAAGGCGGTATGGAAAAATATAGAAGCTTCTATTCCTAAAAAGAGTCGCCCATTTAGATGGCCAACATATATATCTTTTCTATGACCTTATTTTATTTTATTTTTATCACAGAACTTTATCGTAAGATAACGTCATTAAAAATTATACCAAAAAAATGGTGACGTGGCTGAAGACCTGCTGGAAATTCACCTACGAGACATTTCGCATAATTTTTGTCCAATAAAATTCCAACGTTGAAAAATTCAACAAAAATATGATTTTTTGCAGAAATAGTTTGTTTTTACAGGGTGGTATTGTTTTAATTCAGAGGTTTAATAGGTTTAAAAATTAGGCGAAATATCCTGTAGGTCTTCAGATTTGACACCTAAAAAAATATGGGGCATTCTTAGTGAAGAGGGCATATCGTTGCATTTCAGTTTTACTGGCTAATTTTTTGATCAAATTTATCCAATGAGCTTGTTGAATACAATTTAGTTGTTTCTATTGAGCAAAATAAAAAGGCATTTTCATTCTTCCAATATCCTAATTAGGAATTTGAATGACGCTTAGTGCAACATAATTCTTTTTTAAAATAAAATTTTACTTTTATTGGATAAAAAATAATGCTTAAGAGCCCTCGCTGAAACAGACCACACTATAAAATGCCTTTTTCATTAAGAATCTGCCATATTAAAAAAAGAAAAAGACGTATAGAAAAGACTATTATCCTAACTAAAATAAGTACCTCTGTCGGACTACCGGATTTGTACCTACTGAAAAAGGGTGAAGCCTGCCAACCGAAAGACACCCCCCAGTATTGCTTCAATTAGCTGTATGGCTTAGGCTTTAACGGCTATGAATTAAGCTCTTTGTCAACGAAAAATAATTAATTAAATCTATTGAGCCCCTGGTTGGAGTTTATTTCTAACAGGATCAATAAAACTAAACCCCTACACGAAAGTGGGTTTGATCGACATGGCTTTCCTAAAAATAGCTGTTAGACGCTGAGATCCGACTGACTGTCGAACGATGAACCTGTGCACTAGACTATGTCTCAGCTGTACTAAATAATCGGTTCCTCTACATTCGAGATGGTCCTCCTATGGAATCACTGCCCTCAGATTCGCTGTACGCTGTCTCCACTAACCCCATCCAAGAATAGTACAACGCTGTGTGAAATTTTAGTTTAGTGTACTTCGAAAAGTACACTACTAAGCTCTTAATCTACTGCAAGCTATTTCACCTTTAGAAGTCTTTTCTAGCACTTGAGTGTTTTTATGAGTGTCAGTACTGAAGACCTATGGTCATTCCGCCTAATTTTTAAACCTATTAACTTCTAAATTAAAAAAATACCATCCTGTAAAAAAAAAGTATTTCTGTAAAAAATGCATATTCTTTTTAAATTTTCAAAATTGAATTTTTATTGGACTAAAATATGGTGAAAATTCCAGATGGTCTTCAGTCTTGTCACCGTTTTTATGTACTGTTTTCTCTCAGCTTTTACCGTTATTACCTAAAATAAAATCAGGATAGCAAATAAAATACAGAGTGCTTTATTTTGAGGTTATATAATAAAAGTCTGATACTTTAATCATTCATAAACTCTTTCACATGAAGATGCGATCCTTCAATCTTCCTCCTTCTTTGGGGTATTTCAAACCGTTTTCTTTTATCTACTGATATTTTTTGAATAAATACGCAGGATATTTCTTTTATTGGGAATTTTTTATTTCTTCCTTTTTTTTCAATTTCAATTTATTTTAAAGCAGAGGTGTAAAAAAAATGTCCAAATCATGTAAATAATATGTTGATTTTTGGGGAGTGGTAAATAAAATAATAAATATCTATTCATTAGAAACCCGACTACTTTGAGACATTCTTATTGGTAATTCATTTTAAAGTTAATATAAAGTTATGAAAACTAATTTCGAAAAATTCATCATAAAATTACCTTCTACCGCTATAACGGTTCTATAACTCGTGAAAATCGATCCAATCAGATAATTATATATTAAGTTTTATTTTTTGTAGCCCTTTTTTCTAACAATATTATAGAGAGGAGTTGTAAATAGTGTAAATGGGTTTTATAATTTTCAATTTTGTTTGGATTGGAATCGTTTGTGGGTGTTGATAATTATACATTCTATTTAACATCATGAAAGACGTAAAAATACCCTTAACCTTATCTTTACTTATTTGGAAATAGAAAAACTGCTTAGAACTAAAAAATTTCCAGAAGTTTATGATATACTTTGAAACCTATCATAGATCCATTATTTTTCATTTAATTTTCAGCGTAATCAAGATTAAATGTTATAAATACAATTTTGGTAGTTTAATTTGCAATATATTTATTATAATTTCGATAAATTTTATGGATTAAGATACCATTTATGCTAACTAATCTAGCCTCCAGTTTTTTTCTAATACTTTTGGAAAATCTTTAAAATATTTGGTATTAAAAAATTGAATTCAAATCGGCTTAAGTACCTTCTCGAAATTAAAAAAAAAACACATCAATGTTTCGGAAATTATTCAGGAATAAATGATTTATTTTAAAAAAAGGGGGAGTTTGTATATATATATATCATAATTTTTATATTACTTGATTCTATATCCTCTCTCTGAGTAATAATTTAAATTTTAAGAATATAAAATGAGGTGATTTTTTCTTTCAAAAATCAAAATATTACGAAATTGATTATGCTAAGTCAAATTTAACAATTTTTTTAAAGATACCAAAATCAATGAGCTAAATAAAAATCCATGAAATTATCATTGGATAATCTAAATTTTTAATTTCATTATCTACCTATTGGCACAAAATTATCTAAAATCGAACTAAAACTACTTTTTGAATATAATCAGAAAAAATATCTAGATTTAATTACTAATAATGTGATAATATTAGAATTGGAGGTTTTAATGAAAGATCTACCCAATAAATTATATAAAAAATCTAATTGAAATTAAACATGCAAAAGAAATGCTATTATTGACCATATTATATATCTCAAATAGATCTTTTTTTGATGATAAAGTTTTCCGCTTTATCTGAACTTTAACATCTCTGTTTTCCAAAAAACATAAATTGCGATAAAATACTTTATTCGTTTTTCAGAATAAAAATTTCGGTGAATTCTCGAGTATAAAATTTAAAATATAATGCATTTAGCATAAATCAATTTATTGATAAGAAAATTCAAATATTCAGACATATAATTCTAATTAAATTTTATCTTGGATCCAAAAAAGATTAAAATTGTATTTTTTGCAATTAGTTTATTATGAATATATTTAGGTAAAAGCATTTCACAAAAGATAAAATACTCTTTTTAGAATAAATTAAAAATTTTGATCAAAGAAAAATATTATTCAGAATGTAATTTAATGTTCCATCAGCTCCATAAACCCTTTTAATCGGTTCAAAAAAAGAAAAACACATATAATAAAGTTATTTATAAATTAAATTACATAAACAATTCGAAATTTTAGGAAAAATGACTACGCCTAATCGTAAAAATAATAACATGTAACTAGAAATAATTTTATTTAATATAGCTAGAATCAACATTAATTATAAAATATTAAATTTGAATTTATTTTGTCTCATATTCTTACGAATAAATAATGAATTTCTAGAAAATATTATATATTAATCTGGATTCGGTATATTAGAATTTATTTTATGAATAAAAAAATTTAATTGAGTAAACTTTTTTGCTTAAAATTATTTGGTTTTGTTATCATTGGATCCAAATTTAGTCAATAATATATAGAAATTAAATCAAAAATATTTATTCTGATCTGTTTTATTGTTGAATTAAGTTAATAAAAAAATAATAGAAAAATGAACACACACTTATTTATAAATTTTTAAAAAAAATTTTAGTTATTTTAGCTTATATTAATGAATTTTAATGAGACCTTCGTTCTAATTTGAGTTTTTTTTTACATAAAGTTTAATCTCAAAATTTATATAATTAATTTCTTCTTGTGATATAAAATATATATGTAAGTTTTTTTTTATGTAAATTTTTATTTAAAAATGAAATCATTTTAAATGTGTTCTGAGAATCCCCTACCCCTCATTATTTTTTTATAATATATTTTTAGTGTATTTTTAATAATTAAACCTGACTGCCTTTTAAAAAAATTAAAAAGGATAAGAATGGGAAAAAAAATAAGAATTTTTTTTTTGTTAAATAAATCTTAATTTTTGGCATATTCATAACTTTAATTTTATACAGTAAATATAATTGTGGCATCTATGCTTAAATTATCTCATTTTCACAAATAAAATAAAAGTAAAAAGTCCCAAAATTATTTGATATTAACTTGTGTTTTAATTCGCATCAACTAACATATGATATAATAATCATATTCATTCAACAATGAAATAATCCGAAATCGACTTAAATAAAATAAAATTCGGTATATATTTTTTGATTGCTAGTTTAAATCTTATTATTGGAAAAAAAATTCTTAAAATAAAAAAATTGCTAATTTTGAATTTTTTTATTAAAAACTCGGTATTAGACCGAATTTTACATCAATAATTATAAATGAAAATTTAAAATCTATGTTAAATGCGATATTTAACATGAAAAAAACTTTATTAATTGTTATTTTTTGCACTAGTGCTGAATTATTTTGAAAGCCCCTATCACTGAAAAAACATTATAGCATATAATTCTTTATTATTGTTAAGTATTATTCCTGTATTTATCATACTAAATGCGTTTTAATACATTTTTTTTTAAAAAAATACTCAATTAATTTTTAAAGTGGGGTTTCAAAAAATAATTTATTAAAAAATCGATTTAATATATTTAAAAATATCTAGCATACATTAAATTATAAAACTTTAAAAAAACTCGATTAAAAACTCTGAAAATTATATTGGTGTCAAAAAAAATGATAAAGCAAATTAAATTCATTCATTTATATCAAATAAACATTTCATTTATTTCACAATTAGTTTTTTAAAATCAGAAAAAACGGCCTTATTTTTTTTAGTGGCTTAAAATATGTAAATTTGGTTAAATTATTTTCATTTTATATTTTATATTTTAAAATAAGAGGTAATAAAGGGGGTTAAATAAAAAAATTCACAAAATGCCCTGCTGATTACATCAAAAATTCGGTTTAAAAATGATTCCGGTTCTATTTTACTGGGTATGACTTAAATTTAACCATAGATTCTTGTTTCAACATATAAAAATTAAATTATGAAGCTATTGTAGATTATTGATTTTTTTTTAAAATTTTTCTAAAAAATAGCTAACATATCATATATATGTATTGCTGAAATATTTCTTCTTTTTTCTGAAAAAAATATCCTTATTTTTTCTTTGATACTAATACATTTTATAGTTTTTTGATTTCGTATATTGTTTTAAAAAAAAAATTATATTTAAAATTATCACATACAACGTCTTTTACAGCTCTATTGAATATTTCAAGTGCATTAAATTTGAGTATATATATATAAATATAAGATATAATAAGCTCTGAGAAAACGATAAATAATACAAAAAAGACAGTTTTAATGCATATAATTAAATTCCCTGAAGTTCCATAAAATTTGTGTGATACTTGTAAAAAATCAAATTTTTGGTAAAAAAAATTCTGAAAAGAGAATAAAAATGATAATTTAAAATATCAACATGACAAAAAAAATTATTAATCATATTTATTTTGGAATTCTCATCTCAAAATTTGGTTGATATGATGAAAAAATAAAAAAAATTGGCATCTCAGAAGGTTATAAGGGGCATTTTTAAAATATTAATGAACATTATATTTAGATTTTGGATTTAATTGAAGATATGATATACATTTTTGTGTGTATTTATGGTTCTAAAAAAAATAATTATCTGGTTTCCACTGTAAACAGATTTTATGAAATTTCAAGATTGGGTGTAAAAAAAGTAAGGTGTTATTTTATAAAATATGGTAAGGATTAAATAATATCATTGAAAATATAACCTCATTAAAATTATTAGGTTTTCAATTATTTTGATTATTAAATGTACTATTTTTTATAAACGAAGGCCAAATAAATTTAAAATATTAAATAATAACTTTTTTAAAACATATTATTATTAATTTTTCAGACTTTTAATAATAATTTTTTTTTTAAAAAAAAAATTAAAAAATTATTTTTCAATCTAATCATTTTTCGAATCATTAATAACACAGATTTTAATATTGAAATTTTGGGGAAAAAAAAACATCTTCATAATAAATCAATTGTCACTTTTTTTTCGAAAATTTTCAATAAAAATTCGATAAAAACTAAAATTTGAATTATTATAATGATATATTTAGATTTGCAAAAAAAACTGCTTTATTTAAAAAAAATTTCTATTGAATTAA
>LSSL01001968.1:16239-32322 GCA_001953115.1 Smittium mucronatum
ATTTTCAATAAAAATTCGATAAAAACTAAAATTTGAATTATTATAATGATATATTTAGATTTGCAAAAAAAACTGCTTTATTTAAAAAAAATTTCTATTGAATTAAATTTAATTTTATAATTATTAGATGCCCTTATTTTCCGAAATTAAATTTTATAAATATACACGATGTATTTATTATTAATATTTTTTTTAAACAAAACATATATTTCAAGAAAATATAATTGAAGTGGGTTTCTGTGTTTTTCACTTTCATTTTTTTTCATCCTTGAATTTAAAATCAAATGATTTTTTCTATTTTATATAAATAGTAATATATTGTCCTATATTGTTCCATAAAACTTTATTTAGATCTATTTAATATCCGAAACACCACTTTAGAAGCCCAATATTGTTTATGTCAGATTCCCTTTGAGAGCGGAAACTTTCATAATAATTTTATAATATATTCCCAATTTGTGAAGAAAAAGCCAAGATGATGAAAAAATATTATTGTGTAATTCAAATTTTGAATTATGGAAACCAATTTTCTACTGATGAAAAGTTGGAATTTTATTAGAGACTAGTATTTCTTTCGTTTTTATTTGTTTTTAGGTGGTTATATTTGATAAAAGCCAATGGCTTCTATAGTAAAGAAAGTCTGATCTTACAAAGGGTCTTATAATTAGATTTAAAATTTGATATTTTGGAAGAAAATAACAAAAAAAAACTCCCAAATATTTGATAACGTATAATTTATTTTGTTAAGATGATCTTTTTGCAATTTTATATTGATTTTGACTCCAATTTTTTCGGATTTAAGATACATTATAATTTTCATTAATAAGCATATATACTATATTTGGAGTTACTAGCAAAAGAAAATTAAAAAAATAAACACATAATTTATATTTATTTGTATTTATTAATTTTTTTCTGATTTATTTCTTTAAAAAAATCAAATAAAAAGCCAATTATCAAATTTTTTCTTTACTCATACTTTAATAATTAAAAAAATTCAAGATTTTCACAAATTTATTTTACATATATTATTATTATTATTATTATTATTATTATGTCTAAAAAAAATCAGAAAAAATTCTCTTTCATTAAATTTTGAACACTAGTAAAAAAATTTAATCTTTATAAAATTTAAACTCGATTTTTTGGTAAACCACTTTTAAAATGTTTTTTTCCAGAAAGGATTCTAATTTTTTTTTAATTTTTATTTCAATCATAATATTAATCAGAGAAATTTAAATTTTGTAATAATTAAATGATTTATATACAGAAAAACCTAAAAAATATTTAATCCTTTCAATTAAATTTCAAAAATGGTGTTGAATTGGCATTTTTACAATTAAAAATAGGTAAATATATAGTCATAATTAAACAATTAACCTAAAAATCAAAACAATACTTTTTTTTCTATTCTAAAAATATTTTTACATTGTAAATTTGAGAAACTAATTTAATTTTAAAGTACCAAAATTTGATTTCTACCGGGTTTCGATTATTTATAAATATATTCTCCCATTTATTTATTAATGAAATAAATTTCAATTTAATTCTATTCTATTCTATTTCTAAATTTAATATTAAAACTTTCAATAACAGAAATAATTTACATTTATATAGGTGCATTTTTTGCATATTTATAAAATTATTTTAAGCTTAAGGTTTTCAATTTTTCAAATTTTTAAAAAAATTAATTAATATGGTTATTTTTAAACCTCATTTAAAACATAGAGCTAATTTTATATACATATTACATTATTTTAATATAAAATATTAAAAGAATAAACTTCATGCATTATATATATTTTTGACAAATAGATCTATAATCAATTAAATATTATTCAAATTTAAATAAGAAATAAAATAATAAAATTTTAAAGATGTTAATTTATCTTATTTATTAATAAGAAAGTTTGGTTATTTATGATTATTTAATAATAAAAATATTTACATAACACAAAAAAGTTAAAAAAGTTGATATTTTTGGAGGATAAATTTAATTATTATTCAATTATCAAAAAAATAAGCTTTTATCGATTTTTTAGCTCTCTAATGGTTTCGATTTGTAATAACATATTTTTTTTAAAAAAATCGGCTGCTCGAATTTGAGCTTTCTTTAATTCTTTATCGAGCCTATATAATCATCTTTTTTTTATGGTCAGAATACGCTGATTATCTCTCCGAAAATACTCATCAATCCAGGATTATTTTAAATTTTATAAATTTCAAGACTGTATATTATAAAAAAAAATTGGTATTTTAATTAAAGGATATGTACTTTTTCTGAAAATTTTATTTGTCGGAAAAAAATAATTTTTACTTTTTATCATCTTTAATAGTCAAAAAAATACCATTTTTTACTTTTTACCGATAGGTTATAATTTTTTAATATTATCTGGATTCTCGGAATAAATAATATCTTTATTAATAAAAAGCTGCAAAATTTATGCTATTAATAGAACCAAATCCATGTTTTTCTATTTATTTTTGAAAAAATGCGAAAAAATATTATCACGAAAAAATCAAATTTATTATACAGATATTTTATGTTACAATAGTTCAGTTTATAGAAAATTTCCCGGATAATTTTTTGTAAAGTTTACTGAATTCAATATCAAGCTTATAAAAATTTACATATTCTTAAATAGTAAAAATAATTTAATATATTTTTGAGATTTATTAATATTTTTATCCACAGTTAAAACGAAAATACAATATAAAAGCCCTTATTTACTGAGAATATGTGTATCATTAAAAGGTCTCCTGGATTTTTTCTTATTTTTCTCATTTTTGTTATTTTTTTCCATTTATTATTATTATTTGCATTTTATTATGTTTAGTGAGTTTGAAAGTCTTTAGATACATCAATTTCCACTCATCAGGCAGAGTTTATAATATATATTGATGAAGAATAATATAAAAAATGAAAAAAACAAAATCAATTTTGTAAATTTCTGAAGTTTCAGTATAAAAATTATAATGATTGGATACTCTGGTATTTTTTTAAAAACTGATCAATAAAATTTTATAGAATTTTATTTTGTATTTTTCGAATAAAATGACTATTTTTTTTTTGTTTATTTCTTATTTAGGATTTTCTTCAGTTAGTAATCCGAAAATGGGGAATTTATTATTTCTTACATTCTTATGAATAATTTTTTTTTTGTGAGATTTAATTCATATCACTTAAAATTGCAAATTAGCGCACCCATATAAATGTTATAATATTTTTCCAAAAAATGAGCCATAGCAAAATGTAGTTAATTTTGATAAAAAGGGTGCCAAATTAATTAAATATTTTAAAATTTATTTGGATTCCCATTAAAATTGTAAAAAAAAAAATCAAGCTCGATAATTTTATTTCATACATATATATAATTATCAGATCCATATAAATAAGTTCATATGAATGTAAAAAAATAATTCCATACAAATTTTAAAACTTCTTTAAAGTTTAAATAATAGCTAAAAATTATTTTTTATCTTAAAAAAATTCTCTTTTGATACTTAATATTTGTTTACTATTTGAATTGTATTATTTTCAATATATAAAACAGAAAATTTAACTGTTAATAATCGGATATTTAAATGAAAAATTTTAAAATTTATGGACTGTCTTAGTTACTAGGTTTTTTCTATTATGAATTTTTTTCTAAATGTAAATGGGTATTAGGAAAACCAATTAAAATATAAAAAACAATGTTAATCTCATCTGGAAAATATAATTTATTTAATGTCTAATTATGAAGCCAATAATACTTAATAACTCGATTTATTTGAAACTATTAAATCTAAAAATTTCTATTTTTAAACAATGTCTTTTAAATATTAGATTTAAGAAATTTCTAAACAATGAATATAAAATGGGCTTAGTATCATAAATAGACCACAATGATTTAAACTCCAGTCGATTTAAATTGCTATGTAATGGTATATTATATTATTAATTTTCGATATATGCTACTATTAAAGACAAACTTTACAATTAGCTTTAATGGAAATCCAAATTTCTAGTTTTATAAACGCATGTTTTTTTATTCCTAGCTGTTTTTTAAACATTTACTCACTTTTTTTCTAATTAAATAGCATTACACAGATTTTTACATTATCAAATAAAAAGATTAAAATATTTAAAGTAATGCAATATTTGAATACTGATAGTCAAAACTTTAAACAAAGAAAAATTTTGATGTCTAAGTATGGGATTATACTAAATTTATATTATTTGAACCTAAAAATATATGTATTTAATTTCTTCAGCTGAATTGGGAAAATATCTTGTATATATAAAAATAATGCCATTAAATTATAATTTTTTATTATAAAACCTTCTCAAATCTCATATAAAAAAATTTCGATGTATGAAAAAAATGGATCAGATATTTAGGAAACTAAAATATCAATAAATTAAACTATTTCAGAATTCACTGTAAAAATAATTGTTGATGTAATAACTGTGCTGTAAAAAATATTTGAATATTTTTTCTGACTGCGATTATTACGGAATCTTTCGTAAAAAATAATTTTTTTCAAATAAAACGGTTTTTTTTCAATTCTTAAAATAAATATTAGTAAATTTTAATTTATAAAAACAAATATGGCCTAAAGTGTGTTAGAAAGTATAGTTTTATACCTATTATTAAGTATATTCTATAATTTTTAATGTGAGAGAAATTAAATTAAATTAAATTCAATTAAATTTAATAAAAATTTAATATTTCAAAAAGCTAAATGAAAAAAAAAAATAACGACTATATATATGTAATGATACTTTTATTTATTTAAATTATTAGAAATATTTATAATATCTTGCTTATATTCCTAAATAATCCAACTAATGTAAATTATGAAATATTTTGCACAGAAAAGTTTCGAAGTATAAAAAAGAAAGATTTATAAATCCTTTTAAATAAATAAATATAAGTTAATATAATATATATATTTTGGGTCGATGTATTGAAAAAATCTATAAAATTTGATTATTATATCAAGAAATTTTTTCATTGTTTTTAAAAATGCGGATATATTTTAGCACTTATTCTTTTGTAATTATTGATATATTAAATAGACAATAATAATAACAGAGCGGTTTTTGTATAATAATTTCCAAATTTATCGATGGCATTATAAAGGATAGATTTTCTTTAAATATCAATAAGAAACTCAAATAAGAATTTGCGATTATGGAATGTTCGAATTGTGCTTATAAAGGTTTTATCCAACCTCGAAGATATAAAATAAAATTTCAGATAAATGATCACAAGTACAAAATTATTGAATACTTATCTAAGGAAGATTTTCATATATTAAACAGTCATATATAACTACTTGTAAAAGGATTATTTATGACCCATGTGTTAAATTTTATTATAATATACTCTAGGTAAGCTTAGTATGGTATAAAATTGGGATTATTTATATAATTTTGGTATAATTATATCGTATAATCAGTATGTGGAGCATACACATTTAATACTACATTTTTATTATTTTAATATTAGGGTAGATTTTTCCGTGACCCAAATGAATATTTTCATTGGTTTTATTTATTTGTTTTATTATATAGTTTGTTTGTTGACTTTGATGTATTTTTTGATTTTTATTAGAGCTTCAATAGTTATTGGTAATTTTTGATCATTATGATTTACATATCCATTTAATATACAATGTAAATTCGTAACAAATAGTAAATTTCACAGAGAAGTCGAATTTACTTTTCTGAACACGAAAAACCAAAGTAGTAAAAAATGGGGGACAAAAAATAATAAATCAATTTAAAAATTTCATAGTTATGTCCAAGTCAAACTAAGGATAGTCGTACATTTAATTTAATGATAATCGTGTCAAATAATGGGAATTTTTACTTTCTGGGGGAGGGGGGTGAGAGCTAGGCAAAAATATTTAAACTTAATTTTGAAAAATCACAATAAGATAACTATTTAAAAAGAGTAAGAACTAACCTTTCCTGAAAGATTTTTTCGATATAATATTGGTGTATCAATATTTATAGCTTTCATTTTTTATTTATAGGTTGTAATTATATTTTTTCTAGCTAATTTCATATCATATAAAACTGTTCACCAAACTTTTTTTTATCCCTTAGTTTTATTGTCTAGTGTAATCAGTAAGAAATATACCAAAAAAAAAACAGAAAAATGTGTACAGAAAAGACTAAAATTGAAAACAGTAAAATATCCCACTATATGTCTACCGGCTGTACGAATATAGAGTTCTAACATATACACCTGATGATGGTAGTCATAAGCTGCTTAACTTAGATCTATATAGTTGAACTTTCTAAAAGCAAAAACAATCCAACAATAAGTTTCTCCTAATAAACCGATTTTTTTGGTTATAGATATGCTTCTATGTAAAGGTTTATACTTAATAGTATTAATAGTAGAAACCTTAAACATAAAAGACGGGTCATCTGACTTGGCATCTATACTAAGACTGATAGGCACCTAAAAGTTGCTTCACTATTCAAAATCTAAAATTAAATAGCAGAAAGGGATTTCGGATGCGTAATGCTTTTAGGTTATTCAGGTTTCTAGATTTGCTCCATTCAAGATTCTGCACTCACCCAAATCTCTGGGGTGTTAAGAAAATACACCTCTCAACTCGTGTAAACATGGAATTAGGTCAAATTCTGGTGCTTTAAGTAGCTTATTTTCATTTTAAAAAACATCTTGATGCACCAATAAAATCACTAAATAAAGGTTATTCTAAATTATCCTTATCTGTGGTTTTTTCAATTATTAAACCGAATCGCTGAAGATGAGAAAGACCTGGGTTACATAAGGATCAACGGATCCTTTTTGAGTGGGATATTGACACACACAGAAGTTATTTCATACATCTTTCAAATAAAAGTATTGATTAAACCCCTAAAACACAGCAAGGTTTCAATTTTTAGATGAGCTTATATCCAAAAAGTATATTATATGTCTTATATTTGCATTGATGCTATCTTTACTATGTATTATATAAACTCGATATATTTAAAACAGTATTCACAACAATTTATATTTCTGTCCTTTGTTTTTTCGATGAAAAGCCAAAAAGTATCTTACAATTACAACTTCAATTGAAAAAAATCCCAAAATATTTATTAAATTTATGGGACTGTTTTAAAGTAATTAGTAATATTTTCAAGAAAAGACCGAAAACTTAATTGTTTTTTTATCCAATTAAGCTATTGAAATTCGCGATTTGGAGCATTTTTTTATGCTTATCCTCCAAAACATAATCGGAATTCTAAAAGAAATAAGATTTTGCATAATTAAATAAATAATAAGCGGAGATTTTTGCAAAGTATAATCAAAATAAATAAAACATAAAGAAATGTCTCAACAATCAACAAAAAATAAAGAGGCATAAATATAGAAAAAATACTTGATTGATATAATTAAATTTTTATTAACTAAACAAGAGCATTTACGACTCCAATTTAATACGCATGAATAGCACCGATTTAAACGCCACAATGAAGATTGCCCATCTGAAATTTTTGTATTTAAAGTATGGAATTGGTGGCCAATCATGACAGAAAAAGTCTCTTAAAGTTATTGCTAATTGATTATTAATTTATTTTAAACCAATTGTTCAAAAATTCACTACCAAAATTTCCATGAATGGCTTTTTTTTCATGGTGCAGTAAGTGCCAATATGACAGGTAGGAAAAAAAAGTATTCATTTTTTAACCATATTACCCAGAAGAGCAAAAATAAATTTTAGTTTTCCGTATTTTTCAGAGAGATTATTTAGGACATTTTAATTCTAGCAGTAGTTATAAAAAACTGACATTAAAATAGTAAGGCTAAAAATCCATTATTCTCGCTTCCGTAGCCACTGAGAATTGATCCAAGTATTGGCTTTCAGTCGTTAATAATTACATATCAATAATCATTATTGTTGGGGGGTAAATGATTGGGATCGAATTGAGTGCGATAGAATTCACAAAAGTGAGAACTTGAAAAAAATGATACTTCCAAGGGATAGGATGATAATATTGTTCTATCCCCTTTATTATCTTTTCCAAGGAGGGCTGGAAGAAGGGATACAATTAAATTCAAATTATTTGGGGATTCTTTTATTTTTTTTGACCGGGGCACAGTATAGCAATTTATTAACGATGAAAACAAATGAAATTTAATTGAACAAAAGTTGAGATTGAATTAAATTTAATCATAATGACGCATTTGGAAAGCCCCTTCCATAAACCTAATAGAGCCAACTTCTCATACTCTGTGACTCAGAGTATTTGTGGGATTCTTTTTGAGCTCAGACACTGGCCAAATAATTTTTTCCATCATCTTAATTCGGAATTACTTTTAAAAGGAAATATGTTAACCCATTAGGTAATACCGAGCGGAAATTCCAAAAAAATTTAAATGTTAAAAGATTATGTGAGGATGATTAGCATTATGCATTGCTATTTCTAACAATTTATTAATGCATGTTTTTTGTATTAGCCAATGGTACGTGGAATGTTATATAATTCGGTCGCATCAGGATTTTCCCACGTCTAGCCTAGTTCCTAGTTTAGAATAAACCCAGATAATTGGCCATTGTATTAAAACATTCAGTTAAAAGCAGATTCATTGTGATAAATCAGGGCTATGAATGGATTTGGAAAATGTAGGGTTAAGACAATATCTAGACCAATGCCTATTATGTAATTTATATATTTTAATTGGGTAGTAATATAATTGGGTTATCAACACTGTCAATAAAATGCTTGTGTTGGAAAAAAATATGAGAGTTAGTTTCATACCAAGCTATAAAGAATTCAAAAGTGGTGAACAATATGAGTAGAATAGACCTGAAATGGCTCATTAGTAAATTATTTGAATTAAAAAATTTATGAGTTTTCTATGATAAATAAAAATCTTTTTTGGGCTAAATTTGATATTGGGTCTGTGATTATAGGCTAACAATTCAATTGTTTATAGTCTTTAGCCCTTCGACCCTTTCGCATCTGGTAAAACTATGATTTCAATTGTTTGACCAATGAAAATGGGTTTTAAATATACAGGATATCGAATAGTAAGTTTGCGATTTTACGAATAGAAATTCAACGCATTTTTGGCCCAGAAAGGGCTAACGCCCAGTGTTCTTACGACAATTTGATAAAATTTAAGGGATCCATTTGAAATTTTTTATGTAACCAATAAGGTACAACTTCATTTCAGAGCAGTAAAAAATGCTGCAAGTATTGAATAAAAATAATATACAATTAGGTCTGCTGAAAGCTAGAGCTAATGAATTCTTGAACATTGTTTTCTGAAATTAGAATAAAAAATAAAATTTTAAATGCAATCAAAAAAAAGCTACAGTGCACAGATATATAACGGTGTAGGATTGGTACTTATTATAAGAACTTGGGGTGACTCACCCCAGTATTATCTAGCCAGATCAATCAAATGATAGATAAGAGTGATTTTATCGGAAACTCGGAAACGGCCTTAAGGTGCCCAACATTCGAATTATACTATTGATATTACGATATCAGACATAGAACATTGACTTTGGACTAATATAATTTTCCTTAATTGTCAGGTGTTTCCCTTAAAAGGAAACCCCAAATTATGACAAAATTTATTGGCCACATTATTGGAATTATTCTTACAATTAGATAATCAGGCATTTATCAGGCTTGATACATTCCTAGCCAGGAATTTGAAATGAGGACATCTATAGAATACAACCAATCGTTTTAATTGTACTTTGCCCTTTATAACAGCAGCAAGTTTCAAATTCAAATTTTCCTGTTGCAAAAAAACCTGACCAGTCAGATTAATTTCATTGAATCTTTTGGTAAAGTTTGAATTTAAATAAAAGCTATATCGTCTCCACCATTTACTGTGCCTTGTAATTTACTTCACCTATTGACAAATCCAGCATTTTCAGTAATTTTATCAATGATTGTATCTATTCGCTTAGTTCAAAACTAATAATCCATAACCCTTTCATTCTTTCACTGATAATATTACGACGTATGTTTATCGGGACATATACGAGATAATGTCGAATCGAGATTCCCGAGTTCAATATCAAAAAACATTAAATTGTAAGGAATTTTTCAACTAAAGCTCATATATATTTTCACATTTACTTCGATAACATAAGTTAGCCAGTTTTACGTTACACATCATTATATCGTTCAATTTTCTATGAAAATCGTAGATATAGACCAAAAACAAGCACTTGAGAATTTCAATGGGATTAAGATATCTTCAGATTCTAATTTCATAAGCCCTAACATCCCTTCAAATATAATAAAAAATGAAGATCTAGAATTTGATTTCCAGACCCCCCTCAATTTTAAGAAATCTGAAACCCCAATCCTGCTGCAAGAGTCTCAAAAATTAAACAATTCTCCCGAAAGCCTTGGATTTGTCAAGAATTCCGTACCTTCTCTGTCTTTTAATACCCCAACTTTCAATTCAACGCAATTTGATCAAAATACAAAGACAAAAAATATTTCTGTTAAGCAAAAAAGTATTCTTCCCAAAAGCATATTGCACAACTCCTCCCAAGATGTATTCAAAAGGGCTAACAGAGTTCTGTCTTTACTTGCTAATGGTGAAGTTCATAATTCCAATAAATCTGATTCTTTAAGTATTAACCCCAGTTTGGTAGATTATAATTCAAATAATCTCAAATCACCCATCCCTCCTGTTATTATTACCAATCTTGCCTCTGGCTTTAGTTCAAACGGACGAAATTTCCACAACGAGGTTCCAAAAAAGTTCGATTTTCTTAATAATAAACAGTCCCTAAAGAGGATCCAAAATTGGATCATTTCTATAGCTATAGTAAAGTTTGATGAAAATGTTGGACCCGTAATCCTATCCACATCTCCAGAAATTGTACTCAGTAAAGAAGAACAGAATGCGATTCGCTTCTCTAGTTTGCCTGATGCTACATCAACTGACTCTTGCGATATGACATATTCATTCAGATTTCGCTCAAATACTCTCTCAAAAAAATACAACCGAGGTACTATTCTTATTCTTATTCTTATTCCTATTCCTACTATTTCTGTTTTCTTGTTTTATTAATATGATCTTATTTTCTTAAAAATATAAAAATTACCCAAGGTCTATTAATTAATTTAGATTACAATTTCGTCAACGCATATGTTTTTTTTCGGCAGCGATTTTCCTCCAGTTCAAAAAGAGGGGGTTTGCAAGAATCTGTGGTTCTGCTGTCACATTTAAATTTCCACGGATTCTTCATGAGATTAGTTGAATTCTTGGGTCCCTCATATTCAGATCGTGGAATGAACTCCATATTTGAATCTTTGAAAAACATATCTTTGTGGTCCCCTCCCGGAAGCTCTCAATCCGATTTTGATTTTTTGGGAAAGGTTATGCATGTTGATTTCCCCATTTCTCACAATTCTCAATTCATTGAAACAAGTTCTTTTGGCCCTCAAGTATTTTCCCCAAAAAAACATATTCTTGCTAGCGTCATACCTGATGGTCTATTGTACAATTTTAGAAACAACCTTCCTGATCTTTATCTTTGCTGGGAACTAATGATTCTTGCTGAGACTCTGGTTGTATTTTCTGATTCCCCTTCTAGATGCTTTGAAGTGGTTTATGGTCTTGTCGATATAATCAAGCCAATTTTCTATTGCGGAGATTATAGACCTTATTTTACACTACAAGACCCCGATTTTAGCTCTATTGTGTCACCATTAAAGGTACCAAGTAACACCATTATCGGAGTGTCAAATCCATTTTTTAAACAAGCAGTAAGTCATTGGCCTAATAAGCTAATATTAGATTCCGCTTCCAGAATACAGAAAATAAATTCTGGGGACAAACCTCTAGTAATTGCAAGCCTTCCATTTCGAAAGAAAAATCCCAATTTAAATCAAAGCGGAAATTTATTATCTCAAAAATCTTTGTTGGGCACCAGTTTGCTAAATTCTTCCAGCCCCTCTAAAAATGATTTTGGTTTAAAAACAAAACACAAAAAACTTGTCCCAATTGATCAAGACTTTTTAAATGAAGTAGAATCTGGTCTTTCAGGGACCTTGGGAAATTCATCTCAACAACCATGGATTCTAAGTAACTCTTTACGCCTTCATTTTGCCGATCTAACCGATCAGTTTTTAACCCCATTAAACAGATATTTCACTACCCTTATACCCCCTCTACCTTCAAAGTTTGTAAATATAACGCACTTACAAGGTTCCCTGTTTTCAGTTCTGACTACCATGCCTCCTCCGCTCAATAGGTGGAGAAATAAAGATTTTTTTTTTTCGTTGATGCGTTATGGGCTTCCTTCAGGGTTGTCAGGGAAACATACCACCGCATCCAAAGCCTCAGCAGCCGCCTCAGCTATAGCCGCTGCCATATTTAAACCCTCCTCTGATAAAAACTCATCACAGGATAGAAAGATTAACAGTAGGCGCCATTTTTTCGATCCATCAAATCCTCCCCCATCTATAACTATTGACTCTGGAGTGTCAAAGTCAGTAAATCACATCAAATCCAATTCCCGACCAATAGTCAGCTCTGAATGGAAAGATTTTTATGGAAGATTTTTAAAATGTGGTAATTTTGTCTCTTGGTTACAGAAACGAATTTCGGATTCAAATGACGAGATGTGGAAACAATTTTTTGATGTTGTTGCTGATTGTGATATTGAAGATCTTATTAAAGACAACACCCCTATAATTTTTTTTAACAAACTCAACGAAGTTTCACGGGCTTTATCTATAAAAGATCACACTTCTTGCCAAGACTTTACTGGTTTTCCGTCAGTTTCTCAATATAAAATCGAACATGAATCCATCTCTTCAATGGATTTTAATTCCAGAAATTTAGGAAATAACGATACTTTCGAAATTAAAAACAGTCATAAAAAGCAACATTTTCAATCCTCAACTCGGTCTAACTCACCAAAAAAACTAGAAGCAGACATATTCTTCTCCATCCCGATTTCCTCTACAGTATCCGCTGACCCTAGACTTCAACGTGACCCCTTAAAAAATTCTGGAAATGGGAAAGCACTTATACTTGGTCCTGAAACAGATAAAGATGAAATTCTGTTATTCCAATCTATAAATGATGCACACAACATGAGAATGACCAGATCAGACAATCCTAGTGCCCAAACATCTCCAATGTTATTGAAGACTGACAACCAATCTAGCATTTTTCCTAATGATGACGATCTAAATAACGATCTCAAGATTGCTGTTTTAGGAAGCGGGGGCAATTTGGTAGGCTATATAAAATCAGCTGATTCTACTCCAAAACGCTCAATGAATAACGATTCAAAAGCTATATTTCAAAGCAACATAACCCCTGCTTATAAAAGTCATAGTTGGTCCAATGCAGGAAATGATTCTGAAACTCATTTTGATATATCTAACCTAGCAACGAATGATAATGGAGTTTTGAACATCAAATCGAAAAGTACTGACAATAGAAATTTCGTAGAATCAGCAAGCAATGCTAGGAATGGTAAATTCTCCCTCAATGCTCAATTGAACCCATATTACCATTTGCAAAGCAATCCCAACAAGTTATCCAATCATCAATCTGATAATCTCAAAGTTCTTCAAAACTCCAAAAATCATAAGGAAAAAGAAGAATCTGATGGTCTGCAGAAGTTAGTTAAATGTATTAGATCTGTTTCCGAGCTGATTGAGTTGGCAGATTATTTTGCCTCTATCTTGCAAATAAAAATTATTTGTAATTGTGAAGTTGAAAGACCCGAAAATACAATAGAACCAAACACCTTTTTCCCGAAAGATATCTCTGAGGTGCATTATTCTGAATTTGATAATAATATTAGCTCCGATCCTGATAAAAACCCACAGTCCCTGTCTGAGATTAATTCGATTTATCCTATTTCTGATGAAGAAAGATCTAATCCATTAAATGTTTCTGGGAATTTGAAAAATAGTCAACCCTTAGTTATCAATGGATTGGATACTATGCCCAAAACCCCAATTCGGAATACTGTCAGTAGAACCCCAATTCTGAAAAATATGACCGATAAATCCCGTCTTAAGATCTTCCAGCACTTGGTTTTTGTGATCAGATTTTTGCCATTAGAATTGAGGAAACGTTATAATATACATTAGGGATTTAAGCCATCACTTCAATGTATTTTAATATTATTGCTGGTCATCCGTGATGGGCATATTTCACTATACTTTGACTTTTTAATCCAAAAAAGGTCTAATTTAGAGAAAAATCAACAAGCGTTTAATGGTTATGAAGATTTTAAACCCGGAAGATTGCTAGTAAGAAGAAATCTGATTTCTTCTGAACTTTGATACATTATTTCGACCTTATTACCATTGTATAAATACATAGAAAGCCTTTAGATAAAAATTAATTGATATGTTCAAATAAATATCCCAAGATAGATTTAGCTTACTATGAGTTTAAATAAATTTTCTTAATCATCTATACAGATTATATCTTATCATTCGGATTTTTTTTAAATAAAAAGAAATTTTTTTTGGAAATATATCTCATCGAAAATGATCATTTATCATATCTTTTTGTTTGATACCAAGTTTAAACATTTAAACCTCATAAAGGGTTGATGGGAGGTGATAGGAAAAAAAAAGACAAAAATTATTCTAATTAGATATTCTAATTAATTAATTTATTTCAATCCCAAAATTGGCAGTATGAAACTCGATTAAAGTTTTGTCTATGCCTTGCACATTTTTTTCAATACTTTTTTATTTTTATTTTTTTCAGAATGTAAAAGAAATAGCTATTAAAATCGAATAAAAATGAGAAATTCGACAAGGATTTCTGGAATCATCTATTTAATTTAGACTTTTTTTAAAAAAAAATATTTATGGGATGGAAGGAGTAATGTTCCCTCATTAGGAAAAACAAAATCTGTAATTCTATTCTTCGATGATATTTATTAATAATAGATACACCGGAGTCCCTTCAAAATTATTTAATTCTATCTACGTTTGAGCCAAAACCTGGAAAATGAAAATAAATGCATCGAGGTGCAGAAATATTAGAATTGGATCTAAAATAAACCACTACCTCACGGTCCAGGTTAGAAATTTAGACATTATTCAAAAAATTTGAGTATCTAGGATGAGCATTTAGTTATGATTGGTCATCATCGAAAAAATTTAAAGCCAAGGTTAGAAATAATATTTTTAGCTGATAGAGTTTTCTCAGTAAATTTATGTTAAATTCGATAAAAATCTGCATGATTTAATTTTAAAAATCTAAAAAAAGCCAAGTTTCTCAAAAAATTCTTCACCCAACACTGTTCCACTGCTTCAGAAGCTCTATACATAGATAAAGATCACGTGAAGATTCAACTACTAAAATTTGAACCACACCATATTTGGCCCACCCCTTTCATCTAATTTTACTTTAACCTACCACTATGTTAACCTAGACTATTTCACCTAATTTAAAATTAGCATATTCGAAATCTCACCCATTGGAAAATAAACCTACTTTATGTTTTGCCTACCACAATTGCCCATTAAAAAATTCACCCATATATTCACCTACCACCAATTAGATCCTATATTAGTTGATAATTAGATGATATCAAAATGAAAATAGAAAGCCAAAATTACTGGGTGCCATTATTATTATAAAATTAGTATACATTGTTTAATGGCTATAGAATTTTTCAAAAGTTTGAGAGATAACTAAAACGGAATTAAAATTTTGTAATATGATACAATCATCATTTTATAGCATTTCATAATCATCCGAACTATTCCCAAATCTTTTTCTAAAATTTCATCACCACAATCTTTTATTTTATAAAAACAATCTTTAGTGGTTTAAATTTACCAATTTTATTTCATCTTTTTTAAAAAAACAACCGTATCAGTTCCCAATCTATAAAAATAGACGTATTCCCGCGGTAAAATACCATTGATTCAATTCATTTAGTTTTTAAAATATAGTAATTGCGTACTAAGTCTCACATCAACTTTTATTTTTTTTAATATTAGACCCAAACCCCTAAAAAAAATGACCCAATATCCCTAATATCCTCTTTTTCCGTGTCAAAAATGTAATTAAAACTTATTTTAACAATACTCCTATT